>CAAKHD010004140.1:649-27202 GCA_901007705.1 Fistularia tabacaria | reverse complement strand
ATAATACTTTATTGATCCCCATAGGGGAAATTCGGGTGTTGCAGCAGCAACAATAGAAAAGAAAAAAAAAAAAGAAAAAAAAAAACAGTTAGGAAAGACATATACACACATATATAAATGCATACATGCCCACACACATATACATACATACTGTATATACATACACAGACCGACACCTACATATAATATATACACACATATATACACAACATACACAATATACACATATACATATATACATACACATACAGACATAGATAGCAAACACAAGCAAGAATATATAGAGTAAGTGTAGAGTAATTGTATTGCTTATTATTGTGGTTAAAAAGCCAAAGATTGTAACTCTGTATTGATAAATGAATTATACTGTCTTAGTTGATTCTTCCTAAAATGTTCTGTTTCCCAGTCAAGCAACAAAGAGCAAAAGGAATGTTATCCAGACCCTTTGGAAACATTATGACGATCTTGTTTAGGGGATTCGAGGGATTAGATTTTTTTTTTTGTCATCCCACTCTTGAGAGAATGAAAACGAAATTTGTTTCCTGAGCCCCGGTCGACAGGCAGTCGCAGCTCTACAAGATATCGTGAAATCAGATGTTTATGAGATATGCAGAGTAGACAGAGGGAAAAAAAAGGATATAACAGGACTATATGAACAAATATACAGGAAATAATAGAAATCAGATGATTAAGAATTTAATAATTAAGAATTAGATATTATCAAAACTGAATAGTGACAGTCTGTAAATTGAATTGAATTAATGGATTTAAGTATTTTTTAATTTAAGATAATACTTTATTGATCCCCATAGGGGGAATTCAAAACATTCTATGGGTTTACCAGTAAGTCAAAAAAACAAAAAATTAAACAAATATTCAGCAACCCTCGGCTTTACCAAGGGGGAACAGACTCCTGCTTGTTGGTTCGAGAAGCCCATCGGCCATCAGGAGTTAACCATTGTGGAGTTAGCCATTTCCTGTTCACGTTGCTGTCAGAAAAGGGTAAAACCAAAACTAACAGCTGCGTGGTTGTGACTATGTTTGCTGCATTTTTTCCCTCCATTTATGATAATAATAGTAGTAAACCCAGCACTATGCACTCTATCAAAAACCGTGAAAAAGCAAGAATCAAAAGATTCAAATCAACATGAATAAAAAATCATCTGCACGATAAAACTTTTACAAATCAAGTATTGCATGAATACAGCTTTAGCACATTTTCCTTCATTTCTCAAAACATGGAAGTGTGGTTTTTCATGCGCAACTATCAAACTGGTAACAACTTAAATGGCAGGTGTGTGAAGATACAACTAACCAATTAAAGTGGGGCCACAGGAAGGATGAGTGCAATGAAAGGAAGGAACGGCACAAGGTAGGGAGTCCGAGGAACAGAAGGCAAAAAACAAATGGACAATGACAAAAAAAATTCAGAATACAAAAAGGGAAATAGAGAGGGAATGAGGAGAGAAACAGAAGATACAATTACAGAAATAAGATGAAATTAGTAAAAGGCATGAGGGAGATCTTGTGATTGTACAATTATTGATTAAAAAAAAGGCTATTTTTGACTCTAAATGTAGGACAAACCGCAGGTAGGAGTGATGACGATCAGCAAAATAGGATCCGAGTTGCAATAAATCAGAAACAAATGAGTACTGCAAGCTATGCAGAGGTATTTGACCAGACACTGAGTGACCAGAGTCATGCTGCAGAATACAGTTTGGGAGACCAGGAGTGAGAGGTTGTGAGGCACAGGCTCTAATTTAGTAATCTGGCTGTTAAATGGCTGACTTGCCCTTTGCCAGCAGTGTTTTCTGACGCTTGCTCTGACATCTGTCATCAGCCTCATAGCTCAGATAACCCCTGCTAAAGGCTTTCGCCATTCATCACCGAATTTTATGACTGCGTCTCCCTGTGTACTTGAGTGTTTACGAGCCTGTGACGGTGGAAGGAAAAGGTCCGTGAGTGTGTGTAGCATCATAAATATGATACCTCATCTAGTGCTGCCTGTCAAAGTAGATGATAGGTGGGACCACTGATATACTGGACAAAATAAAAAAGGTTGGTCGACAGATTTTAACATAGCTCTGGCCCTGTGTCAGGGAGAGGGAACCAGCAGAGTCATACCAACCACAGCTGGACATTCTTCACATTTTTTTACAAGCCCAAGGACATGAGTGGCCTTCAGGAGCAGACCCATCTGTCATGAGCGGAGGACAGGTGCACCAGGCACAGGGTAGTGTACCGTATTTCCAGGAACATAATGTAGGCGTGACTCAGTATCATGAGCTATTAAGCTTAGGCATGCATAATGAACTCACACATATTTATTATTTACCTAGTTGTTCTGAGAGCAACCGGGGCTGCTCATATGCAACACCACAGGGATTGGGAAAGTGCGTGCGAGGGATTTGACATGAGACTCATATTCATAGACACACAAATCTCTCAGCGCTTTGGGTAAAAAAGCCTGTGTTCCACAGTCAAAAGCATGAAAGCTGTCTGAGGGTGATTCAGTGATGCTGGAGGTAATGAGAAAGCCACGCATTTATGGCTCACGTAGATTGAGTTGCTGCTCTTGTGCGTCCACAGCCCCTTGAATGTGACAAATGTCTGCTCTGCCAAAGCTTTTGTTATGTTCCGCTTACTTGGTTTTCTCTTTCTGTGAGTGTGTGTGTGTGTGACTGTGTGTGTGTGTGTGTGTGTGTTTGTGCTGACGACTTGCCTGTAGAGTTTGACACCAGCCTCCGTCTCCAGCTGAGCCCACAGCTTGTAGCTCTCTTCCATCATTCGGGTGTAGAAGTCCTGATCATAGGCCTTGCGGATGATGCGGGTCTGGCCATGCGAGCTCCCTCGGGAGTGAGGCAAAACAAACTAGAGAAGAAGGTGAGCATGATTTCAGAGTTGCCTCGCTCACCTTGAACTTATACAGTGAGGCCCGATGTAAATATGACCTCTTTTTCAGGACACTTAGGAATGCTGAGGAGGCTCTTCATTTAGCTTGAGAAAAAATGCTGGGCATGACTATTTCTTGATTAACTACATGATAAATTACCAGTAAAACAGTTGAGCCCAGTATCTGTCAGACGGCCCTGTATTGGAAATGCTGTGTCTGGGTTATCCACACTTTGAAATCACACAAAAGACTCACCAGATGTTCTCAAGCTGCTTCTCATCGTGAAGATTGTGAAGATATTCGTACCAGGTCAGTTTTGAGGGGTCAAAAACAGGCTCCAAAGAGCGGCAAACAACATCATGGCTGATGTTTACCAAGGCCTTGAAGAAGCTCTAAATGTATAATGAACTGGATGCAGGGCCAATAGAAATATAGAATCTTGGGTTTTAGGTGATTTTGATGAAGATTCAGTTTGACCTTGACGATACTATGTTCATCACGCACGAATTTCCCCGATGGGGATCAATAAAGTATTATCTTATTAATAGGTGGATAATGTGGAAAAGAGATGCCAGCACATAAATATTCATCCACAGTGACGGTTACTTTTAAGATGCCCAAAATAATCTAACCGCTGTTAGTTTACTCAGTGAGCAGCTTCATCGCTGAGACTCCCATCTCCAGCTCCTTTTGAGAAGTGGAAAATTTCATCTCAAACCAGACACGCTGATTTTCCCGGCAGTTCTCATGCATATGGAGCACAGTCAATTTCTCTTTGTAGATCTCAATTTTTTTTGGCCGGGACTCCAACTCTCCTCCACCATCCCAAGAGTGCACATGTCTGACAGAGAAGAGCAAAAAGTGCCTCTCGGTGATGATGCAGCTGGCAAAACGCTACTCAAGCCAAGCACGGTTGCTTTGACAATGCCATGTTTGAAGGAACACATTGGTTATTGTTAAACTTGGCAGGGGTACCTTTTGTCAATCTGCTTTTTATTTTTCCTCATAAATGAGTTAACATTATTTTTTAAGACACTTTTTGATGGAAGACAAAAAGCTATTTGGACAAAGACCCTTTTGTTCATGTAGGCTGGCGTGGATAAATGTTGCTCAAATATCCTCGTGCCTCAGTACAAGCATCTCGGTAGGTTGAACGAGTTGACAGTGAGTTAGTAATGGGGGGAATTTGTCGCATGCACAGTGGATTTTCACAGTTTTAGCCTAGTTTTGTCTGAATGCCTCCAATCCAGGCCTTAAAGAGTGGATTTTTTTAGAAACATACAAAAAAAAATAATTCCTAATGTCTCTCAGTTTTGTTTCTATAAATCATATAATTTACTCGGTAAAGAAGTACAGAATTTTTCAACATTTTTGACAGGATGTATTTGGTGTAGGATTCATTTTCGAAGACGACCGCTCATTGTGAATAGATCAAAAGTTCATATGTTTTATGAACACAAAGATTGAAGAATGAAAATGCATACGTTAAACTATAGCAATCACATATCCGAATGGTCCAAACAAAGTCAAAATGAGGAAAATGGAAATGGAAGAGTATTTTTTGAATCCATATATCCCAAAAGCACAACGGACATGAGGTAGAATCAGATTTGCAGGTTCAAATGCTTTCAGAAGGTCTCTGCAGAGTTACAGGAATAAAACTTATAATGGCGGAGCTGATTCTGACTTTGCTTTGGCTTCTGATAAGGCACCAGGGTTTAGTTCATTTGAGTGACTTTCTATTTGTGAATTTTCTCACACGAGATGAAAGGGACCTCAGGGACCTGTGCGGTTCCAGGCATCTTTTGCAGCTGCAGGTGATGGCTCTTGTAAAACTTAGCTTAGTTAGTGGTAACTAAATCTGGCGATTCAGCGTCGTGCTTTCAACTAAACGAAAGCATGAATGATGTTAGCTGTCATATTGTTTTGGAATCCAGTATTTAAGTGAGATTACAAACTTCATTTAAATTACAGTTTAACACCCCCTGATTATAACAAGCACCCCCTAAATACACTCCAAGTCTGTGAGGGAGGTTTGCCCAGGTGTATCATGAGTGCAAACATTCATGATGACATCGCCCATTTTCCTCTACTCTTAACTTTCCATCGTTCTCAAAGCAGTTTGAGAGCATTTCTTACAAGAAAAGCTCATCAAAAAAGGGTTCGGTTGTCTCATAAATCGAAAAAGTTGTCAGTGCCTGAGATGGGAAAGAGAAGAGCCAGGTAAACAATTGTGCTTTGCCTTTTCAACGGCTGATTGGGCGAGTTTAAAGGAACAGCCTTTCTGGCAAAACAGATCGTTTCTCAAGTTTCGGTCAAAAAATATATAAGCTCTGCTGCCTCAGTGTTTCACAATATGTGCCGCCAGCTCTTTTTACATAACAAACTTTACCCATCTGCCTCTCTCCACTTGCAATTTTAATAAACATGCAGTGTGCATTTGCTCATCCTGGAAAAAGGGAACACAGTGTAGAACACTTGCTAGCAGATTATCCATGAGAACAGCAGGAATCCAACACACCTCCATAAAGTGATGTGATGAACACATTAAGATCTTTGACATTGGAATGATTTAGTCGGGGCTTTGCTGACTTGTTTGTGTTTGTTTACGTTATTCAGACAGTCTCCGTTAGAAACGCGAAGCCAACGGTAACAGGATGAGCTGTTGGCTATTTTGTCAAAGCTGATTAAAGGATGCCGTAAAATAGTAACTAAAACTGATACCTGTGTTTTATTGTTTAGAAGGGAAAGCATCACATCGACGTTCTCAAAATATTATTATATATACATACAAACATTAAATATGATGAATGTTTTTTAAATTTTAAGGAGTACTCTTTTTATTTTCACATTGGCTTCCTCTTCTTTAATTCAGTCCAGTGTGATAAGTCTTTATTATTTTTCCAAATAAAATGTTACGATTGATCCTTCACCTTATAAAATTATTATTGTCCTAAAAATTCAGTCTGTATTGAAGACTTCAACAATTAGAGTCCAACACTCAAAACGAATTTTGCTTCCTCTAGTTTGTACCTGTGGCTGGAGTGACAAATCCATGAGAATATGTGATATTAGGAAACTTGTCGGCCCTTTTTCTCTGGTCTTTCAATTCGATGACCAGTTGCAAATCAACTTGAAATTCAACAACCGAGTCATCGGAAAGATCATTATTGTAACATAAAGAAAATGATGAGCATTAAATATGATAACATGGATAAGGAAGACAAAAAAAAACAGATTCCTGGTTCTTGCTACCATATCTTAGCCGTATAATTTTAACTCTCTTACAGTTGTCATGCACAGCTTGTAAATGGGCACTAAAAAAATCAAGCATTCGAAAAGCAGGTAGACTTATCGCACTGACCCGGAAAAAATGCTTAACTTTGACACGCAAATATCTCTTGAAGTAGCAGCGACACGTTGCTCGTTTTCATGTTTCAATCTGGAAGAAAATCCCCAAAGAAATCAGAAAAAAATCTATTATAATCTCATTATTAATGTCAGTTTGCGTATTTGTGGAAGTGTTGAAGTACTTACTTCAGCAAGACTCTTGCCAAAGATAAGACAACAAAATACACATATACATATACACACATACAGTATATATATATGTATACAGAATATATATAAAAATAAAGACAGATTGAAGGAGGGACAGACACAGACAGAGAGATAGACAGATATCTCTGGTTTCTGCCTACTACAGTAAGATCCTTATGCTTATCTACAAATTCTATACGGTCTTGTTTTAAGAAATTCAAGAGTAAACCAGTGAGACGTCTCCAAAGTGGTTCAAATATTGACCAATAAACAAGAAGAAAAACAGCCAAAAAATAGTTAACCGTTTGAAAACAAAACACTGATCATTAGCTATGAGACAAGCTGGAATTAGGACCATTTTAATATTCATGTATTAGATAAATGAATTGAAATTATATATACTCAAAAGGTAAGTGATAATAACGTGAGCTTTGTTAATCCCTCGTGGGGAAATTCTTTCCCTGCCTTTTACCCATCATGGATGAGCCATGAGCAGTCGTCTGCTGTCTAGCAGCTCCAGGGGAGCAGTTAGGGGTTCAGCGTCTTGCTCAACAACACTTCCACACACAAGGAGGAGCGGAGAATCCAACCAGGAAGCTTCGGTTCCAAGGACGATCACTCTGCCTGTGTCATAATGCTGCAGATCGATTGTTTTTAATTTAGTTTTACGCTTGATAAAAGCTTTTTATACTTACAGTATGTGTCCATTTATGCTTACATTTCCTGCTAGTATGGCATACAAATATCCTCACCGCTGTAATGTTGACTTAAAAAATATATCATGTATTATTCATTATTTACCACGTATGGCATGTAATAACAAAACATATTACAAAAAATAGATGTATTATGTAATACAAAAAAAGACATCTTCATGAAGTATTACAAGATAAACAGTGTCAAAAGATTAATTCCATTACCCATATTGCCTGAGAGCAGCAAGTACACCTCCTCTGGAGCATTTCACCGCGCCAGAGGGAAGAACCATTAATCATTTCTTTAGTTATATTGAGGCAGTGAATTGCTATCTTCAGTCTACATTGAAGGCTGTTGTGGGTCACCTGATAAGCACAGATACATTAAGTCATATAGATAAATGCTAATGAAATGGTGACGGGCTTTTAAAAGTTCATATTCAGCTTTGCAATGTCCTGTTTTTAAATGGTTCTATACTAAAAATACCACATGTACATATAATGCATTGTGCACATGCATTGCATAGAGTATACTTACTTCCCAGTCACCAGATTAAGAATATATTGCATGTTAATTCCAGTAAATTGGATGACTTTGTGTGTGAGTTTGTGTGTGTGTGTGTGTGTGTGTGTGTGTGTGTGTGTGTGTGTGTGCGTGCGTGTGTGTGTGTGTGACAGACCTGCTCCAGCAGAAGAGTGTTCTTGCCCTTTTTGGCCATCTGGTAGGCCGTGAAGGAGCCCTGGACGCCCGCTCCTATGACCACACAGTCATACTCAGCTGTGGTGGACATGTTCATTCATTTCAGCAGGTTACGTGGATGAAAAGGTGCTCAAGCTACAAGGCCTGAGGCTTCTGGAAGTCGAGTAAGTTGGACGTGGACACTTCACGCGTGGAGGAGGAGGAAGGGCTGGGGAGGGGTTGCACAATTTAGTGACGTGAGTGAACGAACTGTTAAAAACTCATGAGTTGTTCTGCCGATTCATGAGTCATGATTCGTCGTCTCTATTCTCGCGTTCACCAACTCAAAAAATGACCCGCGAATTAAACCAAGCCAATAAGAAGCGCTCTCCTCTCGCGAAAACAACGACTCCTGATAAGAATAACCCAGGCAAAGAACGACCCACAGAGTTCTCCTCTTCCCCCGCAAAAACCGAATCACTTTAAAAAGGACTCAAGCGGTCGCTCGTTCCCAACCCGCGCTGGGAGAACCCCTCCCTCCTCTGAGCTGAGGCCCCCGCTCTGCTCCAGGGTCTGAGCAAAGGCCCACATAATTCTCCATAAAATTTATGTTTGTCGTGCAAAAGTAAGAATTAAGCTATGATTACATCAATAAGTGTTTGCCTGAAATCCAATGTGTCAGCGTGATTGTAACTTTGCACCATTGCTGAGTTCAAATGTGCACAACTACATTCTGTGCGTAGTTGTTTTATTCAAATGTGTCACTGTTAGTTCTCAGTGCATTGTACTTTAGCACAGTTGCGTTGATATTAATATTTGTTTCGGAGGGAAAAATAATGCTCCGGGTGACTGGATCAGTGACTCAAGTGACTCAGAGAGCACATTGTCCGTGAGTGTCAGACGGTAAAAAGAATCAAGTTTCCAATTACTATTCCTCATATTTTCTTTATGCCCCGAACTCGGTCTCTCAGTAGCTGAAGATGTGAGCACAGTTAGGCTGCCTGACCGACACATGACAAAAGGAGCATTTCTATACCGGACCTGAAACAAACTGATTCCTAAAAAGTATCAGGAAACATTTTCAATCTTTTTGCCGGAAAAAAAAAATTGTCACCGTTTGACTTCAAGAGCGTTGAGGTCGAAGTCTGGATTGCCTTTTAACCACATCTGCCGCGAGACCTGCAGTGAGAAAGCCAGAGGGCAACTACACACATTGTAGTTCAAAATAACACCCAACATTTTTTTCTGCATTTTAATTCATTTATTTTATTTATCTGTGCATTTTACTTATTTTTTATTTGTCAGTATTTTTTTATTTAAAGACCTTGTATTATCAGAACTGAAGGGGCGTCAAGGGTGAGGTGTGAAAAGTCTCCGAGTGAAGAAATTCAACTCCAGCTGCAACGACAAGAAGATCTCGACAAGGTCTTGTTTTGTGTTTTTGTGCTTCTATCTGTTACAGGATATTCAATTTTTCTTTTGTTTCTTATATCCAGTTTTAACTTTGTAAGTACAGCCCCTCAGTTTTGGGATTCTATTTTTTGAATGTCGTTTTCCACGTCTTTGGTGTTTCCTCATTAGAAATTCATGAGTTTTTTGACAATGTTTTCTCAAAAGGTGTGTTTTTTTACTGAGTCTGTTATTTCCAACATCTTCAGGAGAGATGGGGAATTTCATATCTCATATATCATATATTCATTGATATTAGTCCAAAGCGTGATATACTATGATTTTTTAAAAATTTGACGATTTACCACCAAGATAACATTAATGCATGGAAGGACATGCTCAGCTGGTAGACTTTAACCAGTTTATATATATTACAAAATAAAACTTGATTTGTGTGCAACAAGTGATTTAAATCTCAGAATAAAATCATTATGACAGGCCTCTTGGAGAAACGAAAAGTGAGGTTTACATATCATAGATACGTGGACTACTGTCTCTTGATTAAATATTACAAGACAAACAGTGTCAAAAGATTAATTCCATTGTCCATATAGCTTATGAGCAGCACGTACACCTTCTCTGGGGCATTTCACCACGCCAGAGGGAAGAACTATTAATGATTTCTGTAGTTATATTGAAGCAGTGAATTGCTATCTTCAGTATACATTGAAGGCTGTTGTGGGTCACCTGATAAGCACAGGTACATTCAGTCCTATAGATAAATGCTAATGAAATGGAAATGGAAAGTTCCTACTCAGCTTCACAATGTTTCCTGTTTTTAAGTGCTTCAACAGCAAAAATCACATGGATAAAGAATTAAAGAAGCTGTGCATTTTTCTGGAAATTCAATTCCCACAGAGATCAAGAGCTTATACTATGTTAGATAGTCAAGTATAATAGTGTAAACCTACTTCCAAGTCATCTCAGAACATATGCCATGTTAGTTCAATGAGAAACAATTGAAAAACTACACTACTTGTGTGTGTGTGTGTGTGTGTGTGTGTGTGTCTGTGTGTATCTGGTAGGCCATGAAGCAGCCATGGACGCCAGCTCGTCTGACAGTCATACTGGCCCGTGGTAGACATGTTCTTTGTTTTCAGCAACAACCAGACAACTCACCATGTGAGGTTTGTAAATTATAGATGCATGGAATTAAAAACAGTCAGGAACATGTGCACGATAATGTCGGACATCAATGTGCTGCTAGAGTTGATTGCATGTAAGGGTCAAAAGAATTTGTTTTAGTTTGAGAGCTAGATAGATAGATAGATAGATAGATAGATAGATAGATAGATAGATAGATAGATAGATAGATAGATAGATAGATAGATAGATAGATAGATAGATAGATGGATAGATAGATGGATAGATAGATAGATAGATCGTGTGTGTGTGTGAGTGTAGGAGTTTGTGTATGAGAGACTGTAAATAAATTTAGAATATTTTTCCACTTTAAGGTCAGTGAGGTTGTTTTCATTTCATACACAGTTCCTTTTATTTTATCTTTTATTTAATTCTCAAAATTCCAACTCTTGCCAGTTTCCATTACAGGATGTCAATGTTGGGTCTGATGACTGTTATTTTGTAAAGTGCACGGGATGGTATCTGCTTCCTGTTTCAGAGAGTGAATAAAATGAAGACTTAAGAAAGCTGTGTGACACATGTTTTGTAATAACTAGCTAATATCAATATATCTTGTTAAATTTCCCACAACAGAAGCCAAAAAGAACACATACTCGTAGGTATTTTGACAGGGTTTTGATTAAATGATCACCCGTGGAATTTTGGCACTTACTGTTTACCGTTCATGCCACTGTTAGCTTGCTGATGTGACAACTTGTTGTCACAATTTGACACCAGTAAAGTCGCACAGGTAACACAATTGTTTTTTTTTTTTTCTGTGTACAGGTGCAGTGCAATTGTGAGACATACAAAGTCTTTGTGAGTTTATAAATGTTATTACAATGTATTTACCTTGTACATTGTCAGAAGTATCTTTGTGTGTGTATGTTGACTGGGTTTGTATACATTTGTTTTGACTCATATGTTTTTGTTTTATAAGCTGTAGTCCGCTACCATATTTTAGTATCAGATTTTGTTTTTCTCTTTATTTAAGATAAGATAAGATAAGATAATACTTTATTGATCCCCATAGGGGAAATTCGGGTGTTGCAGCAGCAACATTAGAGGGAAAAAAAAAACAACAAAAAAAAAAACAGGAAAGATAAATACACTCATATGACAGTGCAAACACACATGCATATTCACATAGGTCACCTAACATTCCACACACACGTGTACATACATTTTTACACACATACCCATACCTACATAAATATATACACGTATACACAATATACACATACACATATATACATACACATTTACACATAGATAGCACAAAAAGAAAGATAAAAATAGAAAATAAAAATAAATAAATAAATAAATAACATGAGCAGAAATAGCACCTGTACACAGAAAAAAAAAAAAAAAAATTGTGTTGCCTGTGCGACTTTACTTGTGTCAAATTATGACAACAAGTTGTCACATCAGCAAGCTAACAGTGGCTTGAGTGGTAAACAGTAAGTGCCAAAATTCCATGGGTGATCATTTAATCAAAACCCTTTTGCTGTGCCTTAAAATTTTTTGTCCTATTTTACAGAATGTTGGCCCATTTTATGGCATTTATGTTTCATTATTTACACATTTGTTGATTTAATTTACACAGTTACACAATTTCGTACAATTTATTTTCGAAATCTACATGAGATCCAGAGGTGAAAGTGTCCTGAGTGGCATCTACTTTCTTTCTCCCATATATATTTGCAGGATGTATATGTGTATATATCTATGTATTCAATGTATGTGTGTGTAGTATTTCTCCACTGCACATATGTTTACGGACATACGTTTAACCAGCAGAAGTAATTAGATTAAATGTCTCATCATATTTACATAAGTACATAAGTCCCCAGCAAAAAGGGAGGAGGAAAGTCAATGATCATCATTGTCTCTTTGCCATCTTTTTACAGGAAACAAACCGAGACGTCGTATAAAATGTAACAAGACTTAGGAATATTTCCCTGTAGAGGGTCAGGAGGTCTGGCGGAGCTGCATGTTCTTTTTAATCTCTCAACAGGAGGCTTTTTGTGCTTTTATCAAGACTGGCTGTGTGATTTACAGAGCTGGTCAACATTCCAGCCAGGAATGTCCTTGGAACTTTATTTGGCTAAGCCTTGTCATCAGAGGAGAGCAGAGCCACATGGTGCTAGCTAGCTAGTCCTTCATTCAGAGTACAAGAGCTCGACACCATTCTATTAGCTGCCCCTCCTGCATCCTCTATGGTGCTACATCTTTCATGCTAACGAGACTCACAAGTGCGATATTCTCCACAAATCTCACAATATGATTTGAGCCATTGGTGCAGAGCAGAAATGTTTCGTGGGATAAACAGCAGGGGACCCATGACACAGCTTTGTGTGGCTCCTGTGTTCACTCAGGTTGCTGAAGATGTTGGGTAATTGAAGCTTGCCCTTTGAGTATGAATCCTTTCAGGCTTCATTTTATGTTGTGTGAAGCCCTGAGTCGGGGCGACTTCATCCTGATTGTATTCCTGGTACGAACTCTTGCTCTTTTCATCTGGTTTGTGTGGAAATCTTTGCGGTACCCTGTTGATGCTCATGTCAGGGTCAGGTCCGTAGACTTCTGGATGTACTGTGACCATTCCTCACGGAGACATTTCCGTTGGTCGTTATAAAGTTCCCTCAAGATCCACACTAGCCAAAATGTGTGTGTTGAGTCCTATCCTTCCTGTCTAGCCACCCTTTTACCCAAGCCTTGTCATGCAAACAATCTGCATTGAAGATGATTTATTCGAGCCTCGCAGGCAAAGTGCTGGACTCTCAGGTATTAGTTTTATCGACAGACATAAATATTTACTGAGGTAGAAAGCGATAATCAGACTTCATTGCATTGAAGCTGAAGCAGTACTGCAGACAATTATCTGCTACAGGTGTTAGAGAGGGTAGTTAGGATTCCCCAAAATGAAGCACTAATTTGAGCTATCGGGTTCAGTTTATGCTGTACTTATCAATGCATCAGGTATCAGTTGCTAACTACCTAACTAGAAATATTGACAATTAGGATGCTCTTTTATAGGTGTGTGGAAAGAGACCAATTTTAATCTTTGTATATTTCAAGGCAAAAACACATTTGTATTTTTGTTATGCATATTGAGTTGTTTTCCTAAATATGTTTGATAAAATAACATGATTAGGAACATTTAAACATAGTACTGATGAGCAGTACTGTACATCATTTCCATGAACCAGAGATGAACGTGTGTGACCTTAAAGATACAAAGCATACTTGTCAACCACAATCCCTTTAGCGTCATAATAGATTTAAGGCACTAAATGGCCTTTGAGGTTGCAGGTCAACCAGAAGTCAACCGCACAGAGAGGTTTGCAGATATATAACAGACAAAGCATTTCATTCAGACTATCCAACTCAAACCCACTGATACTTGAAATGTGATCAAGAGTTTTGCTAATGCACTAGTCGACACGGCTATGTTGTCAAAATGTCAGTGGCTATGTCAAGATGGTTTGCTGGATAAATGCTATTGTGGTTATAGCTTTCATGCAAATTTCATGGGAGAGAGTGCACTGTCAACACTGTGTGTGGTGTTGAATACTTCGATGACCTCCTCAATAACACTGACGTGCCCTCCAATGAGGAAGCAGTGCGTGGCAGTGTATGGTCACTTGGGGTTGGGCTCCCCTGCTTTTGGGGCTAAAGTTGCTCATGTGGTAAAAAAGCCCCGGGGTGACATGGGTACAAGGGGTGGACACGATCCACCCTGAGGGCTGTCCTGGCTGAGACACCTCTGCATTATTGCATGGACATCGGGGGGCAATGCCTCTGGATTGACAAACCGGGGAGGTCATCCCCCTCTTTAAAGGGGGATTGGAGTGTGTGTTCGAACGACAGTGTGATTACACTCCTCTGGATCTATCCAGGGATGCTTGAGGGGAGGGTCCATTGGATAGCTGAATCTCCAATTCAGGAGGAGCAATGTGGCTTTCGTCCTGGTCATGGAACAGTGGACCAGCTTTATAACCTCACAAGGGTCCTTAAGGATGCTTGGGGGTTTGCCCATTCAGTCTACATGTGTTTTGTGTCATTGGAGAAGGCATTTGACGTTGTTCCTCTGGGAGTCCTGTAGGGGTTGTACTGGGAGTAGGCGGTACGACATCCAGAAACATCCGCCATTTGGTCCCTGAATGTCTGGTGTCAGAGTCTGGGCTGTATTGCCAGCAGTAATTCTAATTAATTTCCAGTGAGGGTTAAACTCCACCAGGGCTGACCTTTGTCACCAATCCTGTTCAGAAACATTGTGGACAGAACATCTAGCTGAAGGGTTCACAGCCTCAGGATCAGGTCTCCTTTTTTTGCGGATGATGTGGTTCTGTTGGCTTCAACAGTAATCTCCAGCTGTCACTGAAGTGGTTCGCAGTGGGATATGAAATGGCTGAGATGAAAATCAGCACCTCCAGAAACCATTATTTTTGGCTAGAAAAAGTTGGAGTGCCCTCACTGGGCTGGGATGTAGTCCTACCCGAAGTCGAGGAGGTACAAGGGTACAAGAGGAAGGGAAAAATGGAGCAGGAGATGTCAGCAGTAATGCAACTTTGCATCAGTCCCTTGTGGTAAAAGAGGAGTTGAGCCAAAAGACAAGCTTTCGAATTACTGGTCCATCTATTTTTCCCACCCTCACCTGTGGCCATGAGCTGTGGGGAGTGACTGGAAGAAACTAGATCGCGGATACAAGCGGCCAGAATCAGTTTACTTTGCAGGGTGTCATGGGCTCTCCCTTAGCGATGGATGGGGAGCTCGTTCATCCGGCAAGGGTTCAGAGTAGACCTGCTGCTCATCTGCATCAAGAGGAGCTAGAAGAGGTGGCTCGGGCACCTGGTCAGGATGCCTCATAGACGCCTCCTTGGTGAGGTGTTCTGGAAATCTCCCACTGGGAGGAGGCCCCAGAGAAGACCAAGGACATATTGGAGGGACTATGTGTCCTGGCCGGACCGGGAATGCTTGGGACTCCCCCGGAGGAGCTGTTCCATGTCGAAATCTGGGCCTCTGTGCTTCGGGTGTTGCCCCGTGACTGCATGAATGAATGGATGGAAATTCAACTGGACCAAAATTGGTTTCACTCCTTATCATGGCATTTGAACATTGAAGATAGCTCCTATTTTCACTGAACTGACCCCTTTCTCCAGACTAAAATTGTCCTTTTCGATTTCAGCTGAATTTCAATTAACGCATCTCAACTATCATAAGACACCTGCAATACTTCTCCTCCATCTCCCCATCCCCTACCAACAAATGATGGTAATTTGCAAACGTCTGTAGGTAACTGTATAAGTAGATGAATGCATCTTTGCTTTAGGGATGAGGATTGCATTCATGTCCGTCCTCTGCTCTACTGAAGGTTGAATTGGTTCGTCCAGTATCGTCAATGTTAATAAAGGTTGTATCATCTGATTACGGTCAAGCCACAAACACCTATGAATACCTGCTTGATGTCTGGCATTTATCTGCATTATTGTGTCTAACTTCAGGCTCTGATGTGGTTATTATTCTGTTTTCCATGTCACAATCATTGTTTTTTTTCCATGATTATCATTGAAAAAGGTTGCAAGAATTTCATCCCATCAACAGGCCAAGTATTCTCACTGATATGATTCTTATCTCTGTTTCAGCTAAATTAATCCAGGTTGGTTTTCAGCCGTTCTCCTGCTCTGACAATCATGTCCAGTGTACAGACTGATGCCCTTGTTATTTGACATTGTCTAGATTCTTGTTTTATAGACATCCTACATGTCGAATCTTCACAAGTGGATTTAATCCTAATTCCAAATATTCAGGAATTTTCCAGTTTCATAGACGGTGGCCGACAGAAGATAAATGATAGGAAAATAAACTGATGATTCAAATGGAATTTACCATCACTTGAGAGTGCGTTTGCCAGAGTTTGAAGATTGCAGTTTTACCCAGCTGAGGTTAGCTGATGATAATAACACATCGGGGTTCTACTTCGTCTACATGGAATTTAGACTTTAGAAGAATTTGCATATGAAAAATGTTAATCATAATTATATTTAAACATGTTTCATTCAAATTTTTTTGGGGGGGGATACTTTTGCTCTCTTAACAGGTCGTGGTTCAGTTAAAGAAAAGAAGCTATTTCTTGCAATCACTCAAAGGTGAGACAGTTTTCGACTGACTTTTGCGACTCCAGAACACCACCTTATTCTTGTGGATAAGGCCTCCTCTGAGCCATGGACTTTTCTGAACTTACTCTCTGCAATGCATGCTGTAATTCATGTAGTTCTTAATAAAGACAATTAAAGCGGTTTCATGATAATTTTCTGGTTATTCCCTACTCCTTGAAAGCATTACTCCCCAATTTGGGGATTTGGGAAATTTTCTTATCGGGAAAAGAAGCAAATGGATTTTTTTGAGAGAGATGTTAAAATCCTTGACTCAAAGAGTGTCCATCACTGCGGGCCGGGTGAGAGAAGAGCTCAGAAGAATCGAGGCAAGAGAGACTCTGGGTCTGGATGGCATCGGCCCCGGGCTCCTGAGGTCCTGCACAGATGAGCTCAGTGGGATTGTGGAGTGTGTCTTCAACCTGAGCCTGAAGCTGGAGAGAGTTCAGCAACTGTGGGAAACACGTCATCAAGACACCGGAGTGGCTGGTCCTGGACCATCATAGTTCGCCTGGCATCAGCATGGATGGTGCGATGATCTTCCTCCTGCACCAAGCTCTTTCTCACCTGGAGAAGCCTGGAAGCCACTGTTGGGATCGCGTTCTTTGATTTCTCCAAACGAGGGACAAGGTGGAGCTCATCCCAACACAGTCGAACATCCAGGGGACAGACAACCCCAATGTGTGAAGGAGATGTTTTGTAGGTCCTTACTTCCAGCTGCTGTGTGACTGTTTCACCCCCAGCTCTTCCCCCAGTAGACTTCACTCATTCGTTCATTCATCCATACACCCATAGGTATTGCTGCTGTCAGCAGCTCTTGTCAGCTGCTGGTTTCCATTTTTTTGCTCACGAGGATTTACACCTTTTTAATTTTTGTGTTTTCTGATATTTGTATGACTTTGTGTCAACTTATGACATTTATCTACTACCTCTAATATTATATCTACTTCTACTGCACTGTCTACTTTCTGCCGTGTAAATTGAAATTTCCCAACTGTGGTACAATTAAAGGCAGATTCTATTCTATTCTATTCTATTCTATTCTATTCTATTCTATTCTATTCTATTCTCACCTTAAATAAAAGCTTGTAGGTAACAGTATTTTTTTACAGATGCAGTTTCACATCTACATTGCAGGTTTAACTCATGTAGATGAAGTGAAGGTGGGATGTGGGTTACTTGGAGGCAGGCTTTGCTCCTGCAGTCTGAGGACAGCAGGTTGAGCAGATGGACAAACCTGCAGAGAGTCAGTGGTCAGACACCCTGCTGTTTTGACTTGTCACACTCATGTGAAGTGTGAACCTCCCAACACCCTTCGTTCTGCTTCATCAGTCTGTAGTACTACGACTACTGTAGTACAACTCCACCTCAGAGGACCTGAGCGGTGTTGTACAAATACAAGTGCATATCAATTCCAGAGATTTCAGGAAAAATGAATCTTTATAGTCGGAAACCGATTCGGTATGGATTGTCACTTGTTTAACATCGAACCCCCGGCAGGGTGAAATTTCAGTTGCAGCTGAAGGAACGTAGAGTACAGACGAGAGAAGAAGAGAAACCCTGAGAAAAAGAATTAAGATGTGACAGAATAAGTTACCTATTAAAACAGGAAATATGAAAAAAAAAAGAGAAACAGAAACAGAAAAAAAGAAACTTTCCACGTCAAATATGTAGTTAAAAAGTCAGTAAGTTAAAAAAATGTATTAAAAAAAAAAGAAGTAGCTGGAACTTGGACATAAAGTGAACATCAATTTGAACTCAAATGGTGCCATGGTTTTTCAAGTGAGAGAGGGATTTTTTTGTGTGACAGCTGAGGTTCCTGCTGGCCATTTGAAATCACTCGTACAAGGACAATGCCAAAGTCCTCTTTGTAGGACAGGAATATTGTGCCTTTTCCCAAATCCCCAGGAATTCAATAATTCCAAATACTGTAGCCTTTAGCTAAACACTGACCCATATTACATTACTTAAGGTTATGCTTAGACTTTATTCCCTGGCATCAGAACAGGAAAAATAATCAAAATAAAAATGATAGCTTGATACCATGGAGTTAATATATGTGCAATTCTTGATCTGTTGCAGTTGACCTGACTGTGACTGTCTCATATCAGGTGGGAAAAAAAAACGGATTTATGTATGTATGTGTGTGTGTGAGTGTGTGTGTGATTCTGTGTTTCTATATGTGGTGTTGGAGCTGGGTCCAGTAGCTTTGATTATGAAGGCTTTTTACTGAATCACAATCACTCACCTTAATGATTGACAGAGTACACGAAGAAGGTGATCACAGAAAATCGAAATGGAAATGTGCAGGCTGAGTAAAAGGAAAAAAATAAGATGTAAAATAAAATTAAAAAAGGGTCACAATGGAGTTTTCATGGACTAACATAAATCACCAGATCTGCTTTTTTGCAGAAGGTAAACATATACTGGTGCAAAAACATCTCCTGACATCAATTGCAAATGTCAAGACACTTTAACAGAAAATATGTGAGATTTTAAACCTCTTGAAAACATTAAATATTGCAGTTTGTTAACATTACATGGCGGTGCTGCAGAAGCAATTTTGTCGTGCTCAAAGCAACAGAACTTTGGAAAGCATAGGCAGAGGCATATTAACAAAAACATGACATAGCATTTAGAGACGGCCCTACTCATAGAAATGCTGCAAATTCATTATGTCATTATTTCATCATTGTTTTACAGAATAACAGTGGCAGGTCTATGTCATGTATATCTATGACAGACTGCTGACAGATTTGAAGCGGCATCTGCCAATATTTACACGTGACTCTAATGGGGCTGATTAAAAAGTTGCAGTTCCACCTAATATTGACCTGATGTTAATTTTTCAGGTTGTCAGTTAACACTGCAATCTTAAACAGCGACAAAAATATACAAATTGTGTGTTTACTGGAAAGCAATGAGTAATTTTCGGCCTTCTTGCTGTCAATCGAACAAAGCCACTCTATTTCTGTGTTCCTCTGTTTATTCTGTGAAATTAGGCCCCTTAAAAATATTCTCTAATGTTAACTCTCCGTGTTAAGGATAGATGATTAGAACCAGCAATATGATTGTTTTGTTTGTTTTTACTTAAGAGCACCAATGCAATTTCTTATGAAGAGTCTTTCGAAAGTTCTTGATGCAAACTTGTCATAAAACAAGAGAAATTCTTAAAGGATCAAGTTACAGCAAGAGCCTCATACAGTCTTACACTCCGGATAGCAGCCATCAATCTGTTATTTGCATTTTTCATCTTTCAATCAATATATGCTAATAATGCTCAACATAACTTAAGAGTTTGAAAGAATTTAAAAAATTAAACAGAGAGAATGGGAACTTGAGAAGTTAGGAGAAATTAAAAACCCCGTATGATCGACTAACTTAAGACAAACAACAAAACAGAGTGAGATACATCTGGTAGCGCCAGAAGAAAAACATACTAATACAGTAAAAAATAAATGGAAATAACTAACACTTAAATCACGTCTAGAAGGGACATATAAATATAAATATAAATATAAATATAAATATAAATATAAATATAAATATAAATATAAATATAAATATAAATATAAATATAAATATATTATATAGCTTATATATTAGGTATATATATATAGCTTATATATTATATATAGCTTATATATAAGGTATATATATAGCTTATATATACATATATATGTATATATAGATAATATATAGATAATTTATATTTATACACACACACACACACACACATACACACACACATACACACACATACACATATATATCTATATACATACAATACATTTTGGAGGATGTTATTTAATTCCTTGATTTTGAGAACGCCCTTTATTTTCATCTCTTTAAAGTCCTTTGTATGAATTTTTCATTATAAATGTAAGTGTTGTTCTATTTGACACTTTATCAGTTTATGAGGAAAACACTTTCATTCATCTATCATAGACAGACTATTACATGTAGGACACACACACAGGGAGAGCAAAAGTAGACAAGGTCATTACAATAAACAACCGGCATGACAAAGGCATCCAAGTCTATCAGCTGAAACTACAAAACTTAAAAGACATGCTGAAAATCCCAGAAGGAAGGACAAAATGAAGAAGCGTCTTACAAAATACACAAACACAGCCTGATTTGCTTTAACTCGTGTTTTTGAGTTGAGTCGGTCGTCATCCTTTGACTTCCGCGTGTTCAAATGCTTTCAAGTCATTAACCGAAAACCTAATTGAGGCTGTTGAGGAGATGACTTGAATTTCACTGATTACAGCTTGTGAAAAACAGTCTGACAGCTATTTCTACACTAACAGTGAAGAGCAAAGGAATATACTCAGCACATGTTACATTGCAATTCTTCTTAAATATTTCATGAGCTGGATCAGAGTAAGTATTATACATTTTTTTCCGTCTTCACAAATCACTGCAAAACATGAAGTACAGCTACTGTCCTCACAGACATCCTCTAAAACTTCCAGAGAGTTCCATGCCGTGGCGCAAAAATGCGCGTCAATAAACTCCAATCATGCATTTATTCACCTCTGCCATATTTGAGCATAAGAGCAGAGCTGCCTGACAGATGAATTCATGAACTTCATTGTATTTCTGTCCTCAACGTGCATACATAGTAAATGTATTCATAGTCGGAGCATATAAAATCGATAGATCCATTGAAGAGAGCGGATAGCAGCAGGACTGTGTCCATCCAGGATCACATATCTCAGGCTGAAGCTTCATTGCAGCATCAGGGCTGTTTCAGTTGGTTGCTACTTGATGCTCTCTCTCTTTCTCTTTCTCTCTCTCCCTCTCTCTCTCTGTCTGTCTGTCCATCTCTCTCCCTCATAAATACAACTTCTAACACCCGCACACGCGTGCAAGTGCACACACGTGACAGGACTACTGGGTGTTTCTTTGTTTCTTTACCAGAATTAATATCATTTGTCATTTTAGAGACCTCAGATTGAATTAGATTTTCTTTCATGCGACTCTCTAAAGCTCCGGAGATAAAAGCAGATATGAGTGTGAGGTTCATGATTTGGAATCTTACTGGGATGCTGGAATCATCATCTAGCTAGCACTGAATGTGTATTCCTCCTAAGCACACGGGGGAGGCCTGCCGCCGAGGCCCGGTATGATGGACAGTGTGGATTATTGCTTTCTGAAACTCACTTCTTCTCCGTGGCACTGGAGAAAATGCAGCGCCAGGGCATTTCCAGCGAGCACGGCCGATGTCCCTCTCGTCTCCGATCCTGGCTGGAAATGCCTTCATCGACTACCATTAGATTGCCTTCGACAGCTCGTAAAAATGGAACCCTTTTTTTTTTTTAAATGTATATTTATACGTTAGATAAAATCAGTAAGGTTTTCTGTTCCCTCATCTAATGTCAAAACAGTATTCAGTATTCAAGAGTTCAAAGACAGCGTATTTTTAAACAGCGCGCCTGGTTCTGAGGACAAAAACAAAAACCCGTGAAATGGTGGGACGAATTAAAAAACTCCAGCCCCAGATAAGTGAAGCAGTTGAAAGGCATTGATGTGACAAAATGAAATATCGCTTGTTCGAAAGCTCGTACACACGGATAAAATGACTTCATTCGAATGCTAATTAGAAAGTAGCAAAAATCCGTCCGAAAAAAAGATATCACGGATAATATAATGACTAATGGCTATTGTAGTAAAGCTAAAAAACACACAAGGTGCCACATGTAATCAAATAAAGTGGACCTTTCTTCAATGGACAAAAAAATTACAATGCAAATACAAGACAAATTTGTGGGAAAAGATAGAATTATGAAATCAAGGTAAAAGGCATACGAGAATGGAAATAGATTTGGACAGACTTTTCTGATCTCTCATCTCAGGTTGCTCCTCAAGCCCTCAGGTGAGGTAAGTGTTGAATTCAAAGGTTCCAGCGCTCTTGATGTTTGAGGAAGACATTTTGATGGTAAACTTGCTTAGATTCACATCACAGGAACTTTACAGACATAACAGTGAGTGTACAAATCATTTGCCAAGCTATTCAGCTCTTGGGTTGTGCTTGGAATACCAGAACAACTTCATGTAAACCTTTGGAAGACATGATTTGTGGAGGACTGCAGGCTGTAAGCAAAAACATTCTCCATTACTGGGAAATGAAAGAAAGGGAGTGTCCGGAAGGATTAACACTCATTGCAGAGGAAAAGCTGGACGGAATTTCAATGGACCAAACAGATCGCTGTCCCAGAATGATTTGTCTCTTGGGATTTTGCACATTGGTCTCATTCATAAACTCAGGGGGAAACACAACAAAAACACAAGTGAGTAGAATTCAAGACATATCAATGACAAAGATCATTTCGCAGATTTTCACACCATGTCAAAGACAGTATTTTCAATGATCAATACCGACTCGGCACATGAATTGGAAAATTTTGGAACATTAATTCCCCCGGTAAAATATAAAAAAGCTCGTGCGTAGATCATCATGCTTCGAATGAAATAAGGATATTATTTTTTTTCTTAATGACAGACAAATGAAGATGCGGCTGATCATTTTTTTACCCGTTGAAAACAACACACAACTCCAACGTCCCTTTGAAGCAACCGTGAAGACGAAGCATGACGAGATCACTTCAGATGAACCATGTTTCATAGACACTGGAACAACTTGGACGGAACAAAGAAACAACAGCAATGTTTCAACTTTCTCCAGCAAGTGCATAAGCAGAGGATATAAACCTCTGGAGGGATTAAAATAATTGACTTGAGTGAAACATTTTATTTGGTTTAATTATTCCATTTCATGAATATATGAGAGAAACATTAGGAAAAAATAACAACTTCCTGCTAGGAGTTTGAGGACAGCTGTCATCAAGGCACAATTGTCTGGCACTGCCTTTTACAACACTTTAAAACCATCAGCAAGTTATTCTCTTTTTTTTTTTTTTAATTTTTTTTTTGTGTGTCATTGAAGAAAATCCTGACTGACTAACTTTCACAATCAGAGCCTTTTTCACTTCCCAGTGGAGAGACGTCTGATGTCTGGGAGCAGAAACACAGGAACATCAGCCTGGTGTGGATGCGTGTGTGCGTGTGTGTGTGTGTGTGTGTGTGTGTGTGTGTGTGTGTGCGCGTGTGTGTGTGTGTGTGTGCGTGTGCGTTCCCGTGTATGTTCTCTCCATCATTGTGAAACCATCCGATTCCGTAATAATATTGGAGATGATAAAACTACTACCACTATGACTAATACTACTAATACTAATTATGTTTCCTTCATATTATTATTACTAATGCTTTAAAAATGAAACGCTTGACAGTAAACCACAATGCTTTGAATGTCTTAGACCAGTGCTTGAATATCTATTTGGGATTTTGAGTTTTGGGATGTTGAAAGATGTGAGTGTCACACATACTAACAGCCAGCTTTCTGTGCACCGCTTGCTGGCACACTGGACGGATTATTTGGCGGAATTTGGCCTGGCCAGTGACACAAACTCCAGTTATGGAAAGGTCATGCACAAAAGATGGCAGTTTCCAAGTCTCCAGGCTTGCTGCTTCGCTATTTACCTGGCATTTTATACCTCATCTGAGTCATGCACATACAGTATATCAAGCACCTCCTGTAAATGTTCATGGACATAAATAATTTAGACCACGGAATAATAGACAACACTTAACGTCCGTTTCCAATTTAATTTGACATTTGCTTTCAAACATTTGGATCATCAGACAGAACAATCATTTTTTTGGTTGATATACAACTGCTGCTACTGCTGTGACCATTACTAATACTACTACTACGAATAATAGAATACTAATAATACTAATATGAATAATAATGATAAAAGAAGAAGAAAAAAATGATAAGGTCGATGAACTGTAAGTAAAGCCCAGTCACAGAAAAATGAAGTTCAGTTTAAATTCGCTGTAGTGTTTGTCACTGGTCCACTGCTCTTCTTGATTGTTTCACATTTCAATGAAATTCGGTCGATGCGACATCAATTTACTGACCTTTGCTGATAACAATCATGACGATCAAATGTGGTTTTCTGCCGATTTACATTTTTCCTGGATTTTAACCAGATCATTTTCTAATGACCCGTTAATTTTGTTGGAACTGTTAAGTAATGACCTAACTTTATCCCGTGCGTCCTTCTTCGCAACAGATGCTTCGTGTGACATTTCCCTGTTTAGGGTTTGTCCTTTTGCGGGAAAATACAAAGTATCGGGAACACTGTTATCTGAGAATAATTGTAAATTAATTTGAATTTTGATCAACATCACCACATTAAAACAAGCCTGTGCAATAGCACTACAGTAACATGGACTGATCTTAAACATAACAATGCGATACACTGGAAAGGTAACGTTGCAGCTAATAATTACGTCCTGTGCTCATGACAGAATTAAGGCAAATGAACAAGTTATTACCTGAGGCCATGAAAAGATGTTGCAATGGGTTGTGTCTTCTGGTCACATAACACTCAAAAGTACAAAATGATTTCATTTGTGATCGTAACCATATCTGGCTTTCCCCTCCGGAAGCTTCGGCGAATCCCTATGCGACTATTTTTAAAAGTGTCAAAAAAGCCACATCGGTGTAAACAGTCAGTGAGTATCCAGAAGAGAGGATGCACAGAGCTCAGAATAGGTCAGTCGATAAACTTCGGCCGGCGACAAGGTCACACATTTTGTCTGATAAATCAAACTTGTTCACAAACAGACCACCTCACCTCATTTATGTTTACCAGCTGCTGATACTGGTGATATAAATTATTGTTTCAAAACATGTTTCAGCCATAATTCTTCCTGGATCCACAAGCCCTTTTCCACGTGTTGGGGGAAGTGAGACAGCTGTCGAAGTGCCTCCCTTTGGTGCTACGAATAGGAGATGTCTCTAATTAAAATGACATGGCTGCTTGCCTATCAGCCCTGCACACATATTGAAATCCTGTCAGACACCAGTACTCCGACATCGAGGTGGCAGAGCTGTGTGTCAGTGAAACCAACTCAAAAAAAAATGCCGCAATTTAAAAACCACACATCTCTGATTGGAATATTGTTAACATGAGTAAACACATCTCGTGGCTTCATCTTTTATTATAATTTTTTTTCATTTTTATCATATATTCTTTTGACTTTTGGCAACAGTTTGGTAAGATTCTCAAGATATTTATTTATTAAAACAGAATAATGAATGTGGCAATTTCAAATCCAATTCCTCTGCTACTTTACTGATTAGTTTCAAGGAGATGCGATGAGTAAATGGACAACGAAATTAAAATAAATGACCAAAGCTCCACAACTTCTTCTCCAAACATACAAAACAGTCATGACAAACTGTGTGGGGAGAAAAACCCTGCAGATCCAAATCATCTGAAAATTGGGCCCTAAACATTTTTGAATGTAGCTCACAAATGCAGAAACGTATGCCTTGATTTGTTTGGAAAATGCTTTTTTAACATATTAACATGGAGGCCCTCGGTGTTTCGAGGCTCCAGGCCCGGAATCAGATGATTGGGTGGTCAAATTGCCTTCTCATTTTACACCATTGCTGCCACATTATCACCAGGAAATTGTTCTTTTTTTTCTGGACTTCACAGATTTGACGGGGAATCACATTCTTTTGGGGGTTCAGTCTCCTTTGTCAGAGGTCATTCAAAGTGGTTCAGAACTGAATCCCATGTCAGAGATGCTTCCTGAGGTGTTTGTATTACAGTCTACTGTTGATGCTCCAGCTCTCACTGGAGTGATTTGCAGCTCAACCATGGTGCTCGACCAGAAACGGGTGGAGTGTCCACTCTGGGTTGGTGAAGAGGTCCTGCTCCAAGTGGAGGAGTTCAAGTATCTCAGGGTCTTGTTCAGGAGTGAGGGAAGGATGGAGCTGGTGATCGACAGGTGGGTCGGTGCAGCGTCTGCAGTGATGTGGACTCTGTACCGGTCTGTCGTGGTGAAGAAGGAGCTGAACCAGAAGGCGAAGCTCTCAATTTACCAGTGGATCTACGTTCCTGCCCTCACCTCTGGTCACCAGCTGTGGGC
>CAAKHD010004139.1:0-18753 GCA_901007705.1 Fistularia tabacaria | reverse complement strand
TCTTCATCACCTCTATTGCCTGCACCAACATGTCCATTGAAGTCTGCTCCAATTACCACTCTCTCATTTCTGGGGATATTCTGCGTTAGTTCATATAACTCATTCCAGAACTTCTCCTTCTCCTCTAACTCCCATCCTGCATGTGGGGCATACCAACTAACAACATTGACCATTACATCTTCAATTTCTAGTTTCAGGCTCATAAGTCTACCTGACATTCTTTTCACCTCCAGAACATTCCTAACAAACTCCTCCTTCAAGATAACTCCTACTCCATTTCTCTTCCTATCAGTACCCTGATAGAACAACTTAAAACCTGCTCCCAGGCTTCTAGCCTTACTACCTTTCCATCTGGTCTCCTGGACACACAGTATATCCACCTTCCTTCTGTGCTTCATGTCAACCAACTCTCTACCTTTTCCTGTCATCGTCCCAATATTCAAAGTCCCTACTCTCAGTTCAAGACTCTTGCCTTTCCTCTTCTCTCTCTGTTTTTGAAAACGCCTTCCTCCTCTCCTTCGGCCCACAGTAGCCCAATTTCCATTGGTACCCTGTAGGTTATCGGCACCAATGGCGCTTGTTGTTAACCCGGGCCTCAACTGATCCGGTATGAGGTTTTTAGGTTTGATTCGCATATTTGGTTTTGGCAAAAGCTTTACGCCCTATGCCCTTCCTGACGCAGCCCTCTGCATTTATCCAGGCTTGGGACCGGCTCAGGAAGACACTGGCCTGTGCCCCCCGAGTTTGGCTACAGGAGACACTGGCCCGTGCCACCCTGAGGCTGCATTCCTCTCAGCCTTGGTGTAGCTCGCAAATCACACTAGGATACCAAGGCAAAGGATGCTTTCTACGCAGTATCTGTAGAAAAACAGCATTACTGTATATACTTACTGTATTAGCTTTAGTTTCTGTTAGTAAAGTTTGGCTACAAACAAAGACTGTATATTGTTCTCAGCTGGAAAATAATGTTATTTCTATATGTATATGTTTATGCATCTGTGTAACGTGGCAGTTTATATGTAACATGGTACGTGGCTTTGATTGATAAACTCCCTTTTTCTTTTTTGAGCTTCAGTTACAGATGGTTGTTAGACTGTAGCTATGCTGATCTCATCCCAAGATTTATTATGTGGTTCCTGTATCTGTTCTGCTAAACAATAATCCACAAATCCAAAAAATTGTCAACCCTTACGTTTGATAATTGAAGATATTTGAAGAAAAACCCTCCATCACAGCTCGTCATTAGTAGATTTCCGCTTTATTTTTACAAAATGGTTTGCAGGTCACAAGCTCAGTGACATCCTTAGATTGGTTCTTAGGATACTGATCCCTCTTCATTGTCCTGTATGAAGGGAAACAAGAAGAGAAATAGGGGATGTGGATATTTCAAGCTTGTTACACAAATACATAATTGGGCTTATTAACACATAAACTGATATTCGTTAAAAGATTGCCATTAGCTTTAACAAACTATTCTCCAGTCCTAACTCTCAGCGCTGGAGTTCCTCAGGGGTGTGTGCTATCTCCAGTCCTGTACTCACTTTACACTTTTGACAGCACACCCTTATATACAACACTAACAAAATAATCAAGTTTGGGAATGATTCAACAGTGGTGGGAGTGATCCAAGATGATGATGAGTCGGCATACGGAGACAATCTCACAGATTGGTGGTCTAAAAATAACTTGGCGCTGAACTCCAACAAAAGTTGGAGTTCGGGGTGGGCGTCAACAGGGTAAAAGAATTCAGGTTCCTAGGCACACAAATCTTCCATGACCGCTCATGCACCTCAAACACCATCACCCTCATAAAGAACGCAATGTCACCATCTGAGAAAGATTTGCGGTTCAGGGCAATGAGTTTACCTACTTCACAACTGTGTAATTCAGTTGAACTTTGTTAGCACAGAAAAAAAACTGTCACTGGGTTAGCAGGCTAACTATCATTTGACTTTGATATGAGCCAATTGAAAATTGATGGTGGGCCGCATTTGGCCCATGAGCCGTATTTTTGACACAGCAGTGATAATAGGAGCTGCTGTTCTGGCAATAGTGATGTTTCACCAACACACACGATGTGAACTAGTTAGGAGAACTTTTACATTGTTGCACTGCTGAAGAACTACCTTCAGAAAACCAAGGGCATTGGTTAATTTAGCAAGGCTCTCATCCAGGCATGACATCAAATACAAAGCCAAATCTGTTTTTGCTGAGCAAGAAGTGGACAGACTAACAAATGTAATGTTAACAGTCAGAAAACAGATATGTTAGAGTGTTGTGTAACAGAACTCTCTCAGCCCTTTGTCTGTTTTTTCATTGGCTGTTTTAGTAGAGCTTTTAACCTCTCACTTTACATAGCTACTTTAAACATAGGGTCTTTAAGTCTGAACAAGGCTACAGAGGAAAAGAAAAGAAGTTTTGTTTTGGAAACAGAATGAAACATGTTGATATTTTATTTGTACAGGAAACCCAGTGATGAAGGCAGCGGGGTGGAACGAAGAGGGAGGGTTCTTCTGAGTGAGGGCATTTTATCTAGTGAAGGAGTGGGCTTTTCTTTTCTCAAGAACCTTTCCTACGATCTCCATCAAGTGTAGAGCACATGATTCAGGGAAGGTGCCTGTTTGTCAAAGCAGCTTTTGATAATTTTAAGGAAGCTCATACACTCTCGACTGTAAGACACTGAGGAGGCACTGAGTGAACCAGGCCAGGTAAGAAAGAGGGTAGTTACATTTTGTTGCTCCCTCTACATAACTTTATCTATTGAAAACAAGGAGTCGTTTCTGTGAAAAACTACCGCAGGTCTCTGCAGAATTCAGTTCCAAGTTAGAGTCCCCACTGAGTACAAAGTACCTACATACTGCCTTATTCAAGGCAAGGTATTAGATCAAAAATGCCGTTTGACTGTGTTGAACATCACTTCTTTTGGAAGACTCTGGTTAGATTTTAGTCATGGTTCATTTCACTCGCGTGCCTGTTTATTGTTCAGGGGCATTGCTGTCTGCCAGTTGTCCTTCCTTTTTTCTGTGCCCTCTTCCCCCTTCTGTTATCTGCACCGCTCGTGGGTGTCACCGCCTTCTGCTGTTGCCTGCATCCAGCCCAGTGTCCACCTACTGTGGTCCTCAAGTAAAATTGTTTTATGAACTCTCGTTGGCGCTGAGTCTTGTGTTGTGCATGGTTCCATACAAACCCTTAAACCATGACGAGTTTGAGTTGAACTCTGGCCTCATAGCTATGATCTAATTGGTGTACCATGGCATTGAGAGTGTGCTGTAAATCAGGTAGTTGCCTGTGTGCTTTTTTTTATTTTTTAAGGGTGAATAGAGATGTGCAACAGTCTTGGACTGTCTGGAATGCTCTATCTCCACACAGAAAGGTCCCCCCTGTCGGAATGGAACCAAGGTCCTTCGTGCTGAATAAGGTGGCACCACCATGCCAATAATCATATAATTGATTATTCATAGTCATGGCAATATTAAATAGAGTTCCGCTTACTCAACCTGTTTTGATAGATATATCAGTGCAAATCTATAGGCAGAGCTTTGGTAAGTTTTATTGCACAAATATTTGCCAATGATCCATTTATCAAAGACGTCATGGGAAAATAGTGCAGAGCAGTAGTTCACAGCACGTTATCAATGGGCGTGAGATGGCTTGTTCAGTTAACTGTTCAGTTGGCAATATGTCCCCATCATGATACAGTCTGTGTCAAAGCTCAAATGTGATATCACAACCACCATTCAGTAAAAATGTTTTTAAGTGTATACCAAGGATCTTGTACCTGATGTAAAGTTAATTTAATAAACACAATTCTTGGGATCAATAATCTGTACTCAACATGGTGAGCTCTATTGTTGCAAAATAGTGTGTGTGACCAGGATTATTTGTGTGCAGCGAAGCAGCAGGATGTGCCATCACTGTTTTTATTCAGGCATGTATTTTAGACAAAACAATGCTATTGACATCACTGCAGGGAGATATGGGAGGGTCAAGCCTCTCATTCAACAGTATGGGGACCGACACTCACACACAGACACACACACAAACACACACAACCATGCCAGTGGGGAGAATAACGCACGGTAAATATGACAACATACAAGAGCAATCACCCATGCTTTTCAGGCTCATTACAAATACTGCTCCAATTACATCTTGAAGTTTCAACAAGTACCTCCAAATTGAGTTGTTTCAGTAAATGTGTTGGTTATATTCAATATTGCAAAACATGACTGCATCTTAAACCTTGAAATTATCCCATAAATTAGATTTAATTAGTCTGTTTATAACTAAGTAATTACTGGCTGTTATACAGGGATAATTCAGCCCTAAAGAGGCACAAGCCAGTGTTCTCCTTGAGCCAGTCCCAAGCTCAGATAAAAAGCAAAAAGCAGAATCAGGAGGGGCATCTGATGGAAAACCTATGCCAGACTGAATATGTAAACTGATATGTCAAGGTCTAGGTTGACGACAATTGCCAGCGGTGTTGATAATCTACAGGGTACTGTTGGGTAATTGGGCAATTTTGGGTCACTGAAAGAGAAAAGGAAGGGATGTCAGTAGGCAAAGAGAGAAGGGGAAGAGGAAGAGTCTAGAAATGCGAGCGGAGACTTTGAAGGTTGAGACTATGGCAGGAAATGTTAGAGAGTTGGTTGACAAGATGCAGAGGAGGAAGGTTGATGCACTGTGTGTCAAAGAGACCAGGTGGGAAGGGTAGAAGATGTGGAGCAGGAAATTAAGTTGTTCTATCATGGTGTTGATGGGAAAAGAAGTGGAGTAGGAGTTTGTTTGTAATATTCTGGAAGTGACGAGAGTGTAAGATTGAGTGATGTATCTGAATATTAAATGCTGTTGGTGGTTATGCCATACAGGGTAGGATGTGAATTAGAAGGGATAGAGAACTTCTGGAAAGATTTAGCTGACGTTTTGCAGAGTATTCCTGGAGTTAAGAGTGGTAATGGGAGTGAGTGAGACTTGCTCTGGGTGGTCAGGGGGAGCTCTCAGATGAGTGGACAACTGCAGCAAATGTGATGAGGGAGACCAGGTAGGAGAGTACTTGGTGAGTTATTTGCAATCAAAAAGCTTGGACTACGCTGCATCTTCTCCACCCGAAAGGAGGTGCTGCAAGCGGTGAGTGAGGAAGCAGAAGAGGGGGAAGTGTGGAGGTATCCCAGCTTGGTAAACACGTCCCTGAGGCAGGCGGCTGTTCCATCATGCTTCAAAGCCGCTGTCATTGTACCTGTGCCAAAGAAACCTGCACCCTCCAGCTTCGATGACTATCTTCCTGTCGCACTGACCCCTTCCAGTTTGCATATCCCTTTCAATTTGACTGAGTGTCACAAAGTGCTTTGAATGATGAGTCATGACACACAACAAATCCATCTTCCCCCCTACCCTAGAACCCTTCCAGTTTGCATACCAAACGGTCCACAGAGGACACAATCTGCTTGGGTCTTAACCCAGCTCTCACCCACCTGGACACGAAAGACTCTCACATAAGAATGCTGTTCATAGACATCAGTTTGGCGACAAGCAGTACGAGTGTGCAACAACATCTTGAGCGGCATCAAACTCAGAGAAGAAGTCTTCCAAGAAGGAGGTCAACCTTCTAACCATGTGGTGGAGAGACAACAACCACCTGCTAAACCTCAGCGAGACTAAGGAGATTGTTATCAACTTTTGGAGAGGCCATGCCAAGCACCCCCCTCTGACCATCAATGGTGCTGCTGTGGAGGGAGTGAGCAGCACCAAATGCCTGGGGGTGCAAATCAGTGAGGACATCTTCTGGACCACCAACACTATGGATGTATACTTTATTAATCCCTCGTGGGGAAATTCGTTCTCTGCATTTAACCCATCATGGATGAACCATGAGCAGTTATCATCCAGTGCCAGGGGAGCAGTTAGAGGTTCAGTGTCTTGCTCAGCAACACTTCGACAGACTAGGAGGAGTGGGGAAGGTCTGGTTCTAAAGATCATCACTCTACCTCCTGCACCACACTGTCCCCTAATGATCTTTTATCTAACAGCTTTAATCCTACAACCCCCCCACAACCATTATGTACAGTAGAAAAAGTACATGATGGGCACCATCAAGTCCATCCTGACCAGATGTATCACTGTGTGGAGTGGGAGCTGCATGGACTACAACCAAAAAAAACTCTGCGACGCAGGGTGAAACCATGTGGAAGAACCATCAGTGCCCTGCTCCCATCCCTGAAACACATACACGCCAATTCGCCCCACCCACAAAGTGTCCTTGATAATAAGTGATGCCACCAAGTATATAGTCTGTTTACAGTCTCCTGCCCTCAGGGAGAAGGTAGTGCTCAATCTGGCTTCACTAACAGCTTCACACACCAGGCTGTAAGGATGCTGAACTCTCTCCCCACCCTCCCACTCCCTCCTGCCCCCAAAACACTGGACTCTGACAATAATGTAAAATGTATTTGCATGCACTTTACAGTTTAATGTTTATTTATTATTGATTCATTTATTATTGTCATTTCTATTTATTCATTTTAGTTATTTCATGTCATCGTGGGATGGTGAGAAACGTCTTCCTCTGTATGTCTAGTACATGTTGAGAAATTGACAACAAAGCTGACTTTGACTTTGACGACATGCAGACTACTCGGTGCACACCCTCATATCAGTGTTTCTGCAGTATTGCTTCTACTTTGCTCTGCAACCTTCCCTCTAGATTACATTAACAGTAGCTGGAGCAATGGCGTGACAGTGGTCCCATGACACTGTTTCCCTGATCTGAAATCTTTTTTTTATTGACCGCAAGCCGATTTATTCCCTGTGTTTGCCACATTCATCCTGGTCGGTGTTTATATTCCATTGTGGGCCAACGTGCAGGGCGCACAGTGCATGCTCGCCGACCAGATACTGAGAGTAGAGCAGACAAACTCTTTAGCTATTGTTCTCGAGGACTTTAACAAGGGGAACCTCACTCATGAGCTCCCAAAATTCAGACAGTTCATTAAATGCCTGGGAGCAGAACGTTCTGGATCTCTGTTACATCAAAGTAAGCTGTGCTTATCACGCTGTCCTCCAAGCTGCCCAGGGGCTCTCTGAACATGTCAAGGTCCATCTGATTCCTGCATACATGCAGAAATTAAAACTCTGCAAACCTGTTGTGAGGAAATCAAAGGAATGAACCAGTGAAGCCATGCAGTTCATCCATCCATTTATCCATCGTCTTCCACTTATACTGCACTCAGTCTGGTCACCAGTCAATCACAAGGCCACATAGATAGACAAACAACCATTTACTTTGGGGCAATTTCCCCAATTTCCAATTAACCTGCTGCATATTTTTGGACTGTGGGAGGAAACTGGAGGACCTGGAGGAAACCCATGCATACATGGGGAGAACATGCAAACTCCACACAGAAAGGTCTCCTTGTTGGAATTGAACCAGGGTCCTTCATACAGTAAGGCTGTTGTGCCACTGTAGCCATGCAGTTATCCTACCTAAAATCACAGACCCTCTCCTGGACCCCCTGCAGTTTACATATGGAGCCAACAGGTATGTAGCCGATGCAATAAACTTGGCCCTCCACTTCATCCAAGGCACCTGGACACAACAGGAACTTATGCCAGGATCCTGTTTGTAGATTTCAGCTCTTCCTTTAACACAATTATCCCAGCAATTTTACAGGACAAGCTCTCCCTGCTGAACATGCCAGACTCCACCTGTAGGTAGATCACAGACTTCCTCTGACAGGAGGCAGGACCTGAAGCTGGGAAAACGCATCTCTGATTACCAGACCATGAGCTCGCTCCAAGGCTGTGTTCTTTCCCCTCTACTCTTCCACCTTTACACCAAGAGCTGCACCTCCAGTCACCAGTGTGTCAAGCTCCTGGAGTTTGTGGACGACACCACCCTCATTGGACTCATCTCTGGTGGGGATGACTCTGTCTGCAGGTGAGACGTTGACCACCTGGTGGCCTGGTGCAGTCAGGACAACCTTGAGCTAAATATTCTGAAGACTGTGGAGATGACCTTGGACTTCAGGAAGACCTCTGCCCCCACCCATCCTCATCATCCTGAGAGACTCCCCAGCTGGCACTGTCGAGTTCTGCTGCTTCCTGGGAACAATCATCTCCCAGGAACTCAACTGGGAGTCGAACATTAGCTCTATCACCAATAAAGCGCAGCAGAAGATGTTCTTCCTGAGTGCTTTGCCTGAAGAGCATTCGGCCAATGTAAATGTCTCCCCCAATTTGTCTATCCCACCAGGTTATGTAGCCCCATCTTTGGATATCTGTCTCTGGTCGTTTGGTCTTTTACTTAAAGAGTCCCACTGAGTTGGTTAGGATAGGTGTTTATTCTCTAAGCCGAGGACAGGTCAATAAAAAATTGTCTTCAATTCAACCAATACAAACTTTTGACCTGGTTCACTCTGGCCACATGTCAAAGTAATTATTTGAGTTTGTAAACCTTAATCTGAGGTAGGTGACATTTTTGTTGACTAAAACCATTTGTGGTATTTCAGATACCACTGTGACCTCATTGTACACAAACAATTCTTGTGAAAGGAAACATTCTGGAAATGTAAAATTTTGCTGCAATAGATATAAACAAGCAGTATTGTTTATTCTTTAGAAGTTAGCTGTGTTGATGTGATAGTTGACAGACAGATACATTTAGAGAGGCGGTGGTAAAAAAACTTGAAAGGGGATATATGAAGGTCAGCCAGGACCCAAGTGAACGGGTGAAGCCACAGAAAGAAGAGAAAAAAAATGTGGAAGATTTTATGGTGTAGTACTTTAGGTACAGAAGAACTACAGAACCAGACACAATTGCAGACATTCTCTGAATCAATACCCGTGGCAGACTTGAGGAGATTATAGAGAGCTCAGCTGCATACTGTGCCCCAACAGATACTGTTATCATAGCCATTTCGATAACATAGAAAAGGATGGTGATGGCCAGGCGTCCCCATCCAGGCACCACTGCATCGAGCTGTTCGGGCAGTATTTAGCTAAACTTTCGATAATCTGCTCAGGTCTGTCATGGCCATCAAATTCACAAATTGTTTCTTGCGCTGCTTGGGATTATGAATCTAAATTTAATTTTGATACCTTATTTGCATGGCAAGACATGAAAATGAATTCAACTTGTATCAACTTCCTGAGGAAGAAGAGACTTTGTCAGGCCTTCTTCACCTGTTGGGATGTGTTCAGAGCCTGGATCAAGGGAGGTGGGATTTGGATGACATGAGTCTCATTATTGTCCGACATCTGACGTCCTTTCCTAATTCTCATCACCTGAGGCTTGTTGGTGAGAAAGTCCCTCATTCCCATGACTCACTGATGATGACATTCCTGGGTTATTGAGCTTCCATATCAGTTTGGCAGGAACTACTGTATGACCAGCTGCAGAGACAGGTTCAAGATGTCAGGGAAAACTACTGATTTAGGGTTTGACTTGACACCTCATCCGGTCCTGCAGCTTTGTTTGCTTGGTATAGCTGCAGGATGAGGGGCTGATGTGGCTCACCCTCCAGGGAAGATGTAGTTTCTCTGTTCCAGGTGTGTTGAAGCATGCAAAACAACTGTTGAAGGTGTCAGGAAAAGAGGGGTCATGGTTGACCTACTGGTCATTGTGCTTCTAGTCAGTTATGAACCTAATGCCTTCCATCCCTCCCTATTTACTCTTTACCCTGCACCCAGGGTTGCGTGGATGTTGGAGCCAGCTGTCATTGGGTGAGAGGTGGGGTGTACACTCTGGACTGGTCCGCAGTCAGTCACGGGGCCACATATAGAGACAAACAACAATGAAATCTGTCATGCATTCTTCTGGGCGAATTTCCAATTTTTTCAACTAACCTTTGCCGCACTTTTAATTCTGCAGTGCCTTTAATCTGCTGCTAGTACCTGTGTTTGGCAAGCTGGAACCTCTCTTTTAGTTTTTTACGGGACATTTTTTATGAGCCAGTCTTTCACCTGACCTTCAGGCCACATCCCAGGCTTTGAGCGGAATCAATGGCAGGCAGCTTAATTAAGGAAAAGAGGGCATGTGGATCCTGAAGGAGGAGAATTCACACACCTTCAAGCAGTTTAGAAACTCACTCCTGAGTATGGAGGACAAGGTATTCTTCAGCGGTATTGCTCGATGCATGATGGAGTTCCTCTGGAAGAATGCATACATTGAAGGTAGGAACCAAAAGGTACCAGGATTCATCGAGCACACAGGAGTTCTCATCCAGCTCATCCGAGAGGCACCATGTTCCGACCAAGATCAGGGACCTCATACTGGACTATTAAAGCTGCTTCAGTTTAAGAGTCACCTCTAGAGCAGTAACGTCAGCATCACATCAGTTGGAGAAGGGCATAACACTTCATTACCATCTCAATGATCTTGTGTGCTTTAACCATGAACATGCTTGTTAAGTCTGCTGAGGTGGAGTGCAGAGGACCCGGGTTAGGGTGCCGGGTTAGGGTTAGGGTTAGGGTGGAAGGTGGAAGGTGGAAGGTGTCTAGATTCCATTGATCTCAGAGAAGCCTGTAGAGACCCTGGGCTCTTTAATGGGACACAACTGCCCTCAAAGCGACCAGCAGAGACCTGGCAACCTGGTTAGTAGCGCCGGACAAATCAGGGCCACCAGGTAAGTTAAAAGTCTGGCTATACCAGTATGACATTCTGCAATGCCTCCTCTGGCCACTGTTGGTCTATGAAGTCCCACTAACCACTGTGGAGGGCTGTTGATCGGTAAGTGGCTACCTGCTCAGGTGGTTGGGCCTACCTGAAAGCCTCAGCAGTGTAGACTTGTATGGGCAAAAGAACAAGCTGCAACTTCCCTCCAGTCTGGGTTACCAATGCAAGACAGGTGCTGCTGTATAGGGAATTAAGCAACACCAAAGTCTCCTCAACCCGGATTGAAGTGCGAATTGGTTGGAAGTGGAATGCCCAGGGGACGATTGACCAAGCTGAAGCATGGCTGTGTCACAATGTTCCGGTAATAGCAGTTGCGTCAGGCCCGTAAGGTCTTTTGAGCAACCCAAGACCTCAGTTCAGCAAGGAAGGGGAGTTGTCAGCTTGTCCAAAAAGAGGTTTGAGCTGGAGTGGAGAAGGCTCAGGCAGGATGGTTGGGATGAGACAACAGGGGTTGTGGACATGATGGGAACAGGCACTGGATCAAAAGATCTCTTGGCCGAAGCTTTGGATGGCTGAGCCATAGCGGATAGGCTCTTGATCCAGTCAGTCTACGATGTCCTCCCAAGCCCATCCAACCTCTTCTCTTGGGGTCTGGCAAAGACACCTGCTTAACCCCTGTGCAAGAGGAGAGGATCAGTGGAGCACATCCTAAGCTTTTGCCCGAAAGCCCTGGGTGAGGGGCGCTATCGGTGGCACCAACACCAAGTACTGAAGATGATAGCAGATAGATCAGTTCAGGGATCTCACCCAGTAAGAAGCACACAGCCAGCCAGGCATGTCATTGTGATGGCAAAGCTGGAGAGAAGCCTTGTATGCTACTGGGATGTTCCAATAAACCTGATCAAAGATGGTATTGTCTCTATTTGGGAAGTTTATGAGTTTGTGAAATTTGGGGAGCACTTAATTGAGATTGGTTGGGAAGTTCATGAATTTCTGAAATTTCGGGGAGCACTACTTTTACTTCCAAGTGATTAATCTGGATTAGCATTCACTGCTAATCAGGCAACCGAGCTCCGTCAGTGTTTACGTAGCATTAGCCGGCAGTGGAATGCAGACAGTGACAGTTTGTTTGGAGCAAAACTCTCGAGCCATTTTGAACGGCCTGCATTTTAGGGCCAGGTACCATAAGGGGAGCAGAATCTGGCATTGATGTTCATAGCTGCAAATGTAGAATGAAAGATAACTGAAATAAATTGTAAATCACCGTGAAAGTAAAGTGCCAAACCCCCTTCCATGCATTTAGTGGAGGCTGCAGTCCTGTTAGTTCAGAGCAGTAAGAGGCCCTCTTGTTCTCACTGCAATATCATTCAAGTCTCTATAAAAATCACTGTCACACCGTAGCCCTCCTGCTTGAGATCCCAAGTCTAATCTTGTACATTGTGTGTCTTGTTTGTCACAGGTGGATTAAGTTAAGCTGTTTTGTTGTTCACATCTATTTGCCAAATTCTCTTGATGGTTCTCAAAAAAAGGAATAAGGTCATGTAAAAAATTACTTTACAAGAAATTGACCAAGTGTTATCATGAGATTTTCGTAGAAAAATAGCCATAAATTCAGCGACAAATTTTCCCCCTAAATTTGGTAAAAAAAATCCTAAAAATCTGTGAAAAAGTTACCCAGTTCCTTTGCGGATCTGTGTGCACAGGTGAAAAACCCTAGAGAGAATATCATTTGTGAAGTGTGGCTGCAGAACTTACCTTATCTTGTCGTAACATGAGTATGATTGTATAGTCAACAGTGTCACAGTCAAATTGTTGCCAGCGTAAAAGGAAGTGACAGCTGTATTTTTTGGAAAAAGTGAATAGGTTTTCTTAATGCATTTATAAAAAGTTTGGATCCACATACTATCCTGTCATGTCCAAAATGTCCATGTCAGACAATAAATGTATTATATATATATAAATATATATATAAGAATTGAATACTTGCTCCAGCTGGGATTTTTATGCTGATCATTTTAAAGAAGAAGGGATTCTGGGTTTCTGCTCAGTCATAAAACTGTCTGTCTAACCATTTTTACTGACTATTCACAATTAGATAGATTTTGAAAAAGAGAAAGAAATTGTGAGGAATGTTGAGCCATGGTCTGTATTGGTTGGGTAAATGTACTTATTGTCTGTACTGTCTGCCTGTCTTAATGTGTTGGTTTTAGAATTGAAAGAGCTTGATAATTAACACTTTGTCAAGTGCTTGGACACATAAAGCGATCTGACCTCCAAGAGGTCCAAGAACTCAAACTCCAAAATCCTCTTGTCGCTTAGAACCAAAACTTTCCCCATTGAAGCACCTTATCTTGACATATTTTCCTTATAGATGGTTCCTTGAACTTCAGGATTTTCTAGTTAGGTAATACTGTGGTGTGTTGATGAGGAAATGACTATGGATTTGTGGAGGACTTTACAACTTTATTCACAACACACAAACAGAACAATTAACCTGTAGAACATTATGGAACACCCGTAGATATACTGCGTAACCACAGCCCCCAGCCCTCAGTCCCCGGGTGAGAGGCCACACCCTTTAGTGTCCGCCACACAGCCCCCCCTCCGAACAGTCAGAAGGGACTCCGGGCAACAACTAGTCCTTCACGGGAGGCCTGAGCAATCTCCCAAAACAGCTGCGGCGTCCCTCAGTCGTGACTTCAGGAGGCGCCGGACACTGGACCTGCGGAGGCGCTGGAGTCCTGGAAGGAGGGGGACCACGGCGAGGAACCTGGAGAGGGGAAACAACTTCACCTGCTACACAGTGTGCCGGCTTTGACTGATCCAGTGTGACACGCTCCCTACGCCTGCCCATGTCCAAAACAAAACCCTTAACGCCGTCAACGGCGCAAACTCTCTCTGGGGTCCAGACAACCGCATCCTTAGCATCCTGGACCGCAAAGCACCGTAAAGTGGCTGGAGGAAATGGGCAGCATGAGGGAGGAACCGGTTATAAAAATTCACCATGCCCAAGAACTCCTGCAATGCCCTGACTGTCGTCGGTTGAGGAAAATCAGCCACCACCTTTACCTTAGGAGGCAACGGTACTGCACCTTGTGGGGAAATGTGATGCCCCAGGAAATCAATCCCCGGCAGACCAAACTGGAACTTCACTGGGTTGATAATGAGGCTGTACACGTTGAGACGCCGGAAAACCTGTGTCAGGTGCTCCTGGTGCTCCTCAGCTGACAGGCTGGCCACCAGAATGTTGTCCAAATACACAGATACAAACGAGTCCATGAGCCTCTGGAAGGTCTGAGCGGCTCCCTCCAGACCGAAACTCATGCGCAAGGACTCAAAATGGCCAAACGGGGTGATCACCACGGTCTTGGGCACATCCTCTGTGCACACGGGCACCTGATGATAAACTTGCTCCATAAATGGTGGCGCCCGACAGCTGCACGGAAAAATCCTGTATGTGGGGAATGGCATAACGGCTGTTCGCGGTCACGACATTCAACTGCCAAAAATCGCTGCATGGCTGCCATAACCCATCTGCCTTCAGCACCATGTGCAGAGAAGAGGCCTACGGGTTGTTAGACTGGCTCACAATCCACAAACGCCCCATGGTGGCGAACTCCTCCTTTGCGTTGCCAGTTTAGACGCATCCAGGCGCCTCGCTTGTGCGAACAGGGGTGGTCCAAGTGTGGGGATGAAATGCTCCACGGCATGTCGTGTGGACGCGGTTGAAAATGTGGCTGTCGTAAATGTTAAATGTAATGTTGATGTTGGTAAACATCACCCCCTACCAAAACATTGCCGTGTGTTCGTGGTCTCACCTCCTTCGTCTCGCAAGAATTTCGGGCGAAAGATAACGTGTCGATAAGACGCTGGGTTCACTATGTCCACTAACAGGCCGTGGGCACAAAGAAAGTCTGCGCCGATGATGGGAACTGTGATGGCAGCGATCACGAAGTCCCATTCAAAATGGCAGCCGCCAAGACTCATGGAAACTGACCGTGACCCGAACGTGTCAATAGCAGACCCATTAGCAGCGCTCAATAACTGGCCGCAGCCTCTGGCACGCATCTCCGCTTGCGTTGGGGAAGGAGGCTCTTCTGCGAGCCGGAGTCTACCAAAAACCTGGGTCCATACCTTGAGTCTCTGATGAACTGCAGCTGAGTGTGTCTGCCAGCGCACACAGCCGCAACTGAGTGCCGGCTCCGCTGGTTTCCTGACTCCTTGAACGCACATGGGGAAACATTATGCCTTGCCTTGCTGCTGAACCGCAGATGGAAGAAAAACAGGCTGGTCTGCACTGCAAAGTTGTCAGCAGGATGCAGTCAGCCTCCTCAGCCAGACCGTGGTAGTCGCTGTCGGCCAGACAACGGGAGTTTGCCAGGATCGCACGTACAGGGGCCAGAAGTTGCAGCAGGAAAATATGTTGAAAAGGAATCCGGCGACGTTGGATTCCAGTAGCGTCAACATGTCCTCCATAAGGTCCACGGCCAACCCGTCGCCCAAACATGACAGAGAAAGTAGCCTGTTCGCTTGCTCCGTGGCGGACAGACTGCATGCCTGGGGCAGCAAGTTCCGTAGCACGCTATACCTGCCACGCGGCAGGGGGTCGCGTAATAGCTCCATGGACTGCCTGGTGGTCTGCTGGTCCAGTGCCACAACGACCAAAAAGTACCTCGCCTCCTCCAACACTATTCCATGAAGGTGGAAAATTGCCTCCACGTGCTTAAACCAAGCAGCTGGGTCACTCTACCAGAACTCCAGCAGCCGGACGGCTGCAATGGGCAGGGCCAGCTTTCCTTGCTGTCAGACATGATCACATCGGGGTCACCAATGTGGTGTGTTGATTAGGAAATGACGACGGATTCATGGAGGACTTTCTAGCTTTATTCACAACACACAAACAGAACAATTAACCTGTAGAACATTCGGGAACACCCGTATATATACTGCGTAACCATGCCCCCCAGCCCTCAGTCCTGGGGTGAGAGGCCACACCCTTTAGTGTCCGCCTCAATAAATGTATATTTTTCAGTGTAGAACACAATAATTAGATTGGTATAAACATTGACCAACAATTTAGTGAGACTTGTTGAAACAGAAATTCAAACATTGGCTTTTAGATAATCCATTGCAACATCAGAGGATCCCTCTTCAGTCCTAATAATCATGCAATTGGTTCTCCTCAATGATCAGCTCTTCCACGTATGAATAAATTATGCAAAGTAGAACATAGTTCATGGTTCAGATTTCAAGATGAGGTGACTGAATAAGGTATTTGTTACAATGACCAGGCAACTATTTAGATTAAAGGGGAGGTTTGTGACCTATAAAAACCAAGCAACTGAGACATCCGGAGGAACAGCTTCATTGATTATAAATGATGACTTACTTAATCAGAGTTGTTGCCTTTTGATTTATCATTCAATGATTTCAGTGGTAATGTGCTGATGTTCGTTGTTCTACTGAATAGTTTTACAGAGAAGTTAAAAGGGTGAGAGGCTGTGCTGTGTTTTCTAGTCCACTGGACTCATGTACTCATGACCACCAACACTGTAGTTGATCATTCTTACAATTATTTCACCCTCAAATGGTTGGACAGTAATATGACTTTCCATGACACTACGGAACACTTCACCTCTACAAAACTCCTAATACCTGGCTGCTTTCATAACAGCAATTAACGACTAATAACACCTCAGGGTTGCAAGAACTAATTGGTAGTAAATACAATTTAGTCCCAATTACATTTTACCCCGAGAAATATTTTCAAGATATTGTCCAATAACCTAACCAGAAACTCTAATGTTGCCTCTGATGCCCATGACCATTCATGGAGCTCTCTTTACACTCCCAAACCTCCAAAACGATATCATCAGAGCCAACAGCCTCTCAACTTTTCATCCTCTTCAATGCCCTCCTCACTTCACCTTTACTGATCTCTGCTACTTTGTGGTCTACAATAGTCACCTCTTCTACCCTTCCCTCTCTCATGTTCCTCATTCATCAGCTCTTAAAAGTACTCTTTCAATCTTCCCATCACTCATCTGGCACCTTTCAAAGCATTTCCTTCCCCACCCTTACTCATCTGACCCTTCTCCATCTCCTTTCCATCTCTATCCCTCTGCCAACTTATTTCAATTATTCTCTCCCTCCTTATTGCAAAAGCTAACATACAAGTCACTACACACCCTTTGTTTGGCCTTTGCTACTTTTACCTTGCCTTTACCGCAGCAGCTTCCTGTAGTTTAGCCTGCTCTCTGCAGTCCCCTCAGTGCTCCATTTCTTCTTTGCTAGCCTTTTTCTCTGTATATGTTTATGAACTTCCACATTTGACCGAGTCTCCTTATCTACATTCATACCAACTCACCAAGTACTCTCCTACCTGTCTCCCCGATCACATTACCTGTAGTTGTCCAGTCATCTGGAAGCTGCCCCTGACCACCCAGAGCCTTTTTCAATTCCTTCCCTTTTCAGCTTCAACCACTTCATCCTCTGCACTGCCTTTGTCCTCCTCAATTCCTTTTTTGTCCTAAGATTGATCCCCCAAACCACCATCCTATGGTGTTCTTGCTAAACTCTCCCCAAACAAAGACTTTGCAGTCACTGTTCTCATTCAGATCGTCTCTACAAGGTATAGTCTACCTGTGTGGTCTTACCTCCACTCTTATAAGTTACCCTATGCTTCTGCCTCTTCTGGAAAAAGTATTCACGACAGCCATTTCCATGCTTATTGCAAAATCTAACACCATCTGTTCCTCTGTGTTCCTATCCTGGATACAAAACCTGCCCATTACATCTTCATCACCTCTATTGCTTGCACCATCATGTGGTAGATTACTGGGGTACTAGAATATCTAGGGATATTCTGTATCACTTCACCTAACTCACTCCACAATGTCTCCTTCTCATAAAACTCACTTCCCACCAGTGGGACATAGCCATTAACAACATTGAGCATCACACCTTCAATTTCTAGCCTCAGACTCATCTGTCTATGACACTCTATTCACCTCCAGAACATTCCTCAGAAACTCCTCCTTTAAGATAATCCTACTCCATTTCTCATCCTATCAATACCACCTATCAACACCATGATAGTAAAACTTAAAACCTGCTCCTGAGCTTCAAGACTTATTACCTTTCCGTCTGGTTTCCTGGACACCCAGTATATCCACCTTCCTTTTGTGCATCATGTCAACCAACTCTCTACCGTTTCCTGTCATCATCCCAATATTCAAAGTCTCTACTCTGTGTCAGGTCTAAAGCACCTCAGACATCATTGCATACCTGCACAGAGAGAAGACAAGGGGCAACAGTACTCTTTTACTTGCAAGGAGAACGGAAGGAGACGTGCCCAGTAACACTCTCCCACTGCTCTGGCGCACATCTCTCCGTACCTTTCTTTTATTTCCTTAGGGTGGTCCCTAGTTACAGGGCGTTTTGCAGCTCTAAGGGGTGGGGAAATTTGCAACAACGTTTTGAGATACATAACACTATAACGAGACAGTGTTGTGCCGCCGTGGTTATCTCCAGGAACTGACCGACACCATCCTCCCTCCAGCTGCCAGGGCGCGGCGGCCTTGTCCTTGAGCTTTGAGCAGCTCCGGCCTTTCTGTGAAACATCTTAAGCATTCTATGCAAAATCTATTTCATACTGAGCAAACATGGGATAAATGTATTAACAATTATTCTGACATTTCCCTCCTGTTTATCACATGTTTCTCATTATTCTTTATTCACTTAGTAGTCACTTCACAAGGATTTTCGACTATAAGATCATGGTTATGAGGACAGACATGTCTACACACTTAGAGGGAAAATGACTCTCTGACTGGAGCGATCATTTCGTAGACACCGCCAGAATAGGTGTCTATGTTAGGGAAAAATCAGGGAAGTTAGTTGGTACATTTTCATTCATCTTCAATGTCGAGTAGCGGGAAAGCTTGAGCCAGCTGGTCTTCCAGTGGGAATATCGCTGTGGTGATCAATCGATCTATCAAGGAACGCAGACATGGAATGCAACAACATCCACACAAGGTAAGTATTGCAGCAAACACTGCCATTGAGAGTAAAATAGAGGATGCCAGGGTCTTATACTTCCCAAATACATTCATCCAGGAATCCCACATCGTTGTATCGACGCC
>CAAKHD010004138.1:4792-66393 GCA_901007705.1 Fistularia tabacaria | reverse complement strand
CCCCACTCCCCGCTCTCCCTTTCTCCTCACACACACACACACACACACACACACACACACACACACACACACACACACACACACACACACACACACGCACACACACACACACATGCCTGGCCAAACGGTCCCTGAAAAAAATCACACAGGCGCAAAATAATTGCAGGCCGACAGGAGCTCACCTGCCGTCCTGCTACTTGTGATTGTTCATTCCGATCCATGGAGGTTTCTCAAGCAACGACAGTTCCACCAAATTAAATCACTTTGTCAGGATTTCTTGTATTTTTTTGAATCAAATGAAAAATCCTTTTCACCAATCTATTAACTTATTCTACCCATTTTGGATCAGCAAATTAAAAAAAAATAGTTTGATGTGGTAGTTGCAAAAAATCAAACTGTCGCCTGGAAAATTGAAAAATGAAGTACCTGAATCAAAATATTACTCTGTATTACTGGGTTTATTTTTAGTCAAACTTCCACAATTAATAGCACAGAAGCACTTTGCAATTGCTATAAATCCACATATAAGTTAAACTACAAACAATTAAAACAGGGGTTGTGTGGTCCGGAGCGACTCAGGACTGTTTTTTCCACTGACTTGTGTCGTTTGCTGTGGCTCGAACAGGTGCACATCAGTCTCCATGTAAGGACAACACATCCGAATTGAGCGCCATGAGGTTGAGTGTGTGTTCGGCTTAGAAAGGGGTTTCCTTGACTCTCACGTTTTTCCTCTTGACATGTCATGATGGGAAAATCATTTTTATCCTTCAGGTTTAGCAGGGCATGAAGGACAATGGCAACTTAGATGTGGGCCATCTGTATCTGCAACATCTCTTTTCAAGTGATCGCCGTAGCTCGGATTCTACCCGACTGCTTCAGGGGGAGGCTGTGAGCTTAGGTTTCTATATTTATAGCATGTGTGATTTTGATCTCATGGCACAACCGCACACACACACCATCAATTTTAAACTAATCACTGTCAGGCTTCTGGTGGCGCTTTCCTCCGACCCTCCTGATCGAACACGAACGGCAGCTTTACAGGCTCCTTCCAAAACAGTCTGCCAGCAGTCAATGGGACAGGGCGCATCTTCTCCTGGTGGATAAATTAAGTTTCTGACCAGGGGTTGGTGCTCGTGTTTGTGCTCGCTCACCAATTAAGTCATTATCCGCCATCATTTGAGCCGCTGAGGGTCTGCATCTCCACTCAGACTCAGGATGCGGCCAATTATTGCAATGATAAGGATTTTTTCCTTAAAATGTTTATGCCTGTAACGCAACATGAATGGTCTCTTTTTTATTAGTCATTCTATTAGACAACCTTGTTTGTACCTTCATATGTAGACGTTCAGTCTAAATAATAATGAACTTCATTTGATTAATTATCAATACCTCATGGCGCACCCGGTGCATTATTTTTAATCCGGTTTCTACATTTCCTCCTGCTTTTTCACATCTTTCTGTTTCATAACGCGCTGGACGAACCACTCTCACGTCTCCTTGTTGCTGCTGCATGGCCTATTAGAGACCTCGCCGATGCGGATTTTCTCGTTCTCCCTCTCACATTCACAAGCCAGTTAAATGAAGTGTAATTTTCATGGTGTCGCATTAAGCTCGGGGGTGACTGTACGAGCGTGGCATTATCTCACATGGATATATGAAGCAACCATCACTGAAGGTCACATAATATAAATAAGAGTGTAAAGGAATATGATAGCTTAACTTGCCTTGCCATTATTGTGGATGGGGAAGAATTGGACTCCGTTTTTAAAATCCCAATTGGAGTGCAGCATTTAAAACGATGATAAAAATGATTGCAGATGGGACCATAAATGTCATCCACACTTATACTTGTCAGGGACAGTCCAATTTGCCTTTGCTATCAAAAGGGCGCAAAATAATCTCGAGGAACGATTTGTGCCAACATGGTTTCCATCCATATGCAATCCCAGAGGCAGTATGATTCATCAATAATAAAAGAATTAAATAACGTTTTTTTTTTAGAGCCCCCCAAAACCGATTCCCCGTACTCGCCAATTGGTGAAGTGAGGAGGCTGCTGAGCCCCGACTCTGTTCTTTGTGATCTGAATGATCCATCGGCTGTTTGCAGCACCAGGAGGAGTCAGCGCAGCTCTTTCCAAGTCGCGCAACCTGCGGCGTCGAGCAGGAGTCACGTCTGAGTGAATGGATCTTTTGCAGACGTGAACGTAGGGCTGTGCACACCTGGCCAGCTCTCCCGTCCCTCTAATGTGTTTTTCTGCTCCTTTTGTTGCAAGAACAGGAAGTGGAAACTAGTGGTTATAATTAGGAGGAGGATCCTTGAACTGCTGCTAAATGACAGGTCGATAAAATCGAAATAAAACAACTTGTAAGATTTAATGTTTGTCATTCTTCATCATGAATTGTGATTAATCTGGCAGACGTGGATCATTAAAAGGGAGTAAAACTTCACTTTTCACATTTTGAAGAAGTCAAGTTGCCATGAAAAGAATTTGACAATGGAGAACCTCCATAGACGTGTTCACTTTTCACATGCACATGGCCAGTTTTGGGATAATGGTCACGAACCAACCATTTTTACGACTTTTAAAATGAACGACTGTAAGAACAAGGCCATGAAAATCCTGCCTCAGCTACAACAGGAGGTATGTGTGGTTTCTTAATATGACCTGGATCTACACGAAAGTGAGCAGCCACTGTTCCACAACCCGGACGGATTCTGCATCGTAGCTCCTGAGTCAAACCGCTCAGTGAGCCCTGTCCCTGACCTCTAGGTGATATTCATAAAACATGTAGTCCCCGCAAACAAATCTCATCCATATTTGGTGCCACTGTTGTCTTTCAAAACTCTTTGACCACTAAGGCTGCAGCCCTTCTGGCCTTGCAACACTTGTCCATAGGTACCATGTACACTCCTGAACAACCTCATGCCTGAGGATGACATGAACATTGGAGAATCAAAGCATAAAGACAGCCACTATGCTGTGATGACAGGGCCCCAAGCAGATTAACGAATATATACAATCCACAATCTAAAAAAACATGTTACATGTACATCCTTTCTTTTTGAAACTGCTTTTTGTTTCTGTCTTTAGTATTTGCCTCATTTGTGCTTTTATTTTCTGCAAATAAATTGTGTCATTACGCATTGTGATCAGCAAAACAATGAGAATATACCCACTGTAGATCTCTCTGCATCATTTACTTCGTCTGCAGCAAAAGCACCAACCTCTTCGTGACTGGTGGCGATGGATGCTGGCGCCTCAGACTGTTGAAATTTGGGGAAGTTGTAGTATTTGTACTCTGACTCACGAATAAGGGTGATTAAGAGACATAGCTATACATTCCCCTGCACAGGTACTGGAATAGTGAGGCCAAAGCCCTTATCTTTGCAAAAACATTGGAAAAGACAAACTTAGAATAAATAATAACTGATCACAACTCTTTGTCTTAAATATCTGCAACAAGCCTGCATCAACAAACTTGTACATTCCTCTTTGGTGCTTTTCCAGGCTTTCAGAGCAGCCTGTTTTGGTTGTGGTTTGTTTTTGAGGTTGTTTTTTTTTTTACCTTCAGTCGCCTCTTTAAAAGCAGTTCAAATGTATGTTCCAAAGGGATTAAGTCTGGGGACCTCAATGTTCGGTCTGCAAAGAGTTAATTTGCCGCTGTGTTATGCATCAATATCTTGCTGTATGATGAAGGACCTCTCAATCAGTTTGGGGTCAGTTTAAAGGCCCTGTTGACTTTAGACCTCATTTTGCTGCGACAGTCATGTGTCACATCATCACTGAAAATTGATGAGCCCTTACCAGAGGAAGCCATGACCATCATCTCCACCTTGTATGTTTGGGATCATGAGCAGATCCTGGCTTTCTCCAAAATTTCAAACTTCCCATCTTCTTCTTTTTCTTTCAGCTTTTCCCTTCAGGGGTCACTGCTTTGAACCAATCTTCTCCACCTAACCCTATTCTCTGTATCTTCATCTCTCACACCAACTAACTTCATATCCTCTATCACTACATCCATAAATCTTCTCTTTGGTCTTCCTCTAGACCCTCTGCCTGGCATCTCCAATTCCAGCATCTGTCTACCAATATATTCTCCATCCCTCCTCTGTACATGACTGAACCATCTCAGTCTGGCTTCTCTGACCTTCTCTCCAAAACATCTAACATCTACTGTCCCTCTGATGGACTTATTCCTGATCCCATCTATCCATGTCCCTCCAAAGGAGAACCTCAGTATCTTCATCTCTGCGACCTCCAGCTCTGCCTCCTCTCTTTTCTTCATTGTCACTCATTCTAGACAGAGACTAGATTCGCTGGTCTCATCACTGTCTTGAACATCTTTCCTTTCATTCTGGCTGGTATTCTTTCATCACATAGTCCCCCTGACACTTTTCTCCACCCATTCCAACCTGCTTGAACCCCTTACTTTACCTCTTTTCCACACTCTCCATTGCTCTGGACTGTTGACCCTAATGTCTTCTGCAAACATCATGCTCCGTGGAGATCCCTGTCTAACCTCATCTGTCAGCCTGTCCATCCTCACTGCAAACAAGAAGGGGCTCAGAGCTGATCCCTGATGAAGTCCCAACTCCACCTTGAACTTCTCTGTTATACCTATAGCACACTTCACCACTGTCTCACAGACAGCATAATATGTCCTGCACCAGTCTAACAGAGTTCTCTGCCACTCCAGACTTCCTCATACAATTCCAGAGTTCCTCTCTTGGCACCCTGTCATATGCTTTTTCTAGGTCTACAACAGCGCAATGCTGCTCCCTCTGACCTTCTCTGTACTTCTCTATTAGCATGATCAAAGCAAATACTGCATCTGTAGTACTCTTTCGGGCATGAAGCCCTACTGCTGCTCACAAATGCTGACTTCTGCTCTCTCATCTAGTTTCCACTACTCTTTCCAAAAACGTCATTGTATGGCTCATCAACTTTATCCTTCTATAGTTACCGCAATTCTGCACATCCCCCTTATTCTTGAAAATGGCCAACATCACACTTCTTCCCCCTTCCTCAGGCATCTTCTTACTCTCTCACTCCTGTTGAATAATCTAGCCAGAAACTCTACCCCTGTCTCTCCTAGACACTTCCATACCTCCACAGGTATATCATCAGGAGGAACTGCTTTTCCTCTCTTCATCCTCTTCAGTGCCCTCCTCACCCTCTCTTTTACTAATCTCTGCTACTTTGTGGTCTACAATAGTCACCTCTTCTACCCTTCCCTCTCTCTCATTTTCCTTCTTCATCATCTCTTCAAAGTACTCTTTCCATTTTCCCATCACTCCATTAGCATCTGTCAATACATTTCCCTATCTATCCTCAATCACCTGGACCTGCTTTACATCCTTTCCATCTCTATCTCTCTGTTTTGCCAACCTGTATTGATCATTCTCTCCCCCCTTACTGTCCAACTGAGCATACAAGTCATCGTACACCCTTTGTTTTGCCTTTGCTACCTCTATCTTTACCTCACGCTGCATCTCTCTGTACTCCTGTCTGTTCTCTTCAGCCCCATCAGTGTCCCACTTCTTCTTTGCTAACCGCATTCTCTGTATATACTCCTGCACTTCCTCATTCCACCACCAAGTCTCTTTATCTACTTACCTTCCAGGCGACACATCAAGTACTCTTCTACCTGTCTCCCTGATCACATTAGCTGCAGTTGTCCAGTCATCTGGAAGCTCTCCCTGACAACCCAGAGCCTTTCTCAACTCCTCCCTGAAAACTGTACAACACTCCTCCCTTTTCAGCTTCCACCACTTTGTCCTCTTGATCTTCCTTGTCACCAGAGTCATCCTACAAACCACCATCCTATGCTGTCTTACTACACTCTCACCGACCACTACTTTGCAGTCACTGATCTATTTCAGATCACCTCATCTACTTCACTGCAGCCATTTCCATCCTTTTTGCAAAGTCTACCACCATTTCTCCCTCTGCGTTTCCATCCTGGATACCAAATCTGCCCATCACCCCTTCAACACCTCTATTGCCTGCACCCACATGTCCATTGAGGTCTGCACCAATTACAACTATATCTCTGGTGATGTTCTGCATCACTTCATCGAACTCATTGCAGAACTTCTCCTTCTCTAACTCACATCCCAACTGTAGGGCATAGCCACTCGAGTATCATGTCTTTAATTTCCAGTTTCAGACTCATAAGTCTATCTGACATTCTTTTCACCTCCAGGACATTCCTAACAAACTCCTCCCTTAAGATAACTCCTACTCCATTTCTCTTCCTGTCAGTACCATGATGGCAAAATTTGAAACCTGCTCCTAAGCTTCTACCCTTACTACCTTTCAACCTGGTCTTCTGGACACACAGTATATCCACCTTCCTTCTCTGCATTATGTCAACCAACTCTCTACCTTTTCCTGTCTTTGCCCCAATATTCAAAGTCCCTACTATCACTCCCAAACTCTTGCCTTTCCTCTTCATGTGTTTCATGCTGTCAAATATCAGTCTGTATCTGCATGCACTTTTGTACTTCATACCTCAGTTTAATGTTTACTGTAACTTACACTTTTCTACTAATTTGCATTTAATTATCATTATATTGTTAATTTCATGTCACTGTGGGATTCTGAGAAAGTCTTCTTCATTACTCTGTATGTAGCTAACTTTGAATGAAGTTCTTCTGGAGTCGCCCCTTTACTTTTGTTGATGAGTTCTTCCGCAAACAGTAGACTGCGATCCCTTTGCTCCTGCCTCTGAAGGTTGTTGCTGATCTCACGAACAGTTGTTTTGGGGTATTTTCTGCTGATGTTTTCCTAGGTCTAGACATTTGACGGTTATTTAGCACGCCAGTGGTTTCTCCCAAATGGTTATACTGGCTTTGGCCAATGTTTGTGCAATGGCTCTGGTTGATTTTCCTTCGTCTCTCAACTTCACATGTGCTTACTTTTCGTGCAAATGAATTTCTCCAGTTTTCACGATGGTTAGACCATCCATCCATCCATTGTCTACCGCTTATCCTACTCAGGGTCACAAAGGATGCTGGAGCCTATCCCAGCCTATCCCAACATCTGGGCAATCCTCCCAATATTCATTGGTTACACCTCTAACTTTAAATGCAGTCGTCACCGGCAGAACACAATCCGAAACTGATCATAGATGTCAAGAATTATCTTTTATTTGAGTAATCAATGTAGTAGGACACACTAGGGCAACTGAAAACACCAAATATGTTCCAACACCTTTGTCCCGTGCTAAATTTGCTATTCTGTTACAAATAATTCCAAGCTGTGTTTGGGATCCAGATGTAAAAATCTGGTAATAAAAGACAAAATGTTTATCTCACATTCATCGTCTGGTGCCAAACCCAATTGTTTTAGTTTAGAGCACAAATCAAGGAACTGGCCTCACTCCTCCAATACTCGTGGAGGGGATTCTATGGTCATTGTTTGACTTTTTTCAAAACAAAATATGACACGCAGATCTCAAAATATCCTACAATATTGTAACATTTAAGCTGTGTCTCTTGGTCTATGTTTGAAAATTAACCTTATGGACTGGAATTAAGTGACCTGAAGGTCTTAAAATATATAAATATCTTCTTCTTCTTTTCCTTTGGGCTTTTCCCTTCAGGGGTCGCCACAGCGAATCAACCTTCTCCATCTAACCCCATTCTCTGTATCCTCCTCTCTCACACCAACTACCTTCATATCCTCTCTCACTACGTCCATAAATCTTCTCTTTGGTCTTCCTCTAGACCTCCTGCCTAGCATCTCCACGGACGGATCCCCAGCATCCGTCTACCAATATAGTCCCTATCCCTCCTCTGTAAATGACCCAACCATCTCAGTCTGCTTAAAATATATATATCTATAGAAAATTAATTGCCTCCAAAAAAAACAACCAAAAAAACTATTACTTAACAAAAAACTCTCAATAAAGATAAGTTGAATAGTAGTACAGATTGGTCTTGAAGAATATTTGTTTTCAAAGTTTAACTTTGGCTCATGTCTCCAGTTTGTTTCTTCTCGTCTCACCTCCAATACTGTTTCACTTCACTGTTTGAGATGAGAATCACTAAAACAAAACCCAGAGTCGTACTCTTGATATAAATCAAGGCAGAGTGCAGCTTGTTGACTCAATAAAACAAGACTGTCCAAGGTCTTTTCATTGTGAGGACACACACTGTATGCTAATCGAATTCTCCATGTCGCTCATGTCATTGCGTCGCTCTTTTACTGTTATGGAGATAAATTCAAGAAAAAAGCCAGACTGCAGATCCTCGGCAGGGACACTAGACACAGCTGAGGAAACGAAGCCCGGCCACCTGCCCTCCTTTCACAAGATTGTTGGCCAATGCTGTCACTCAACCTTGGCGTGAAATTAATGTGCTCAAGTGCTTTGGCAGTGCAAACAAAAAAAGCTAAATAAATAAATTAAGGCAGAGTAACAAACGTGGACTTAGCCAAGAAGTTGCAAAAAGATTCCTTGCTGGATAGAGTGTGAGTTTATGACTGAATAACTTGAGGCAAGGCTTTGGAAAGAAGAGCGTGCACACACTATGTCTTTCAATGGTGCACGTACTGGAAAATACAGACCAACAGATTCAGATTTGATTCCATCTTTGAAAATGTTGCAATTGTTGCCACATTCAGGAAAAAATCCTTCCTCTTTAAGGGGACAAATGTTTACGTTTATAATTACGGCTTTCAAGTGATGGTGGGCAGCACAGCAAAATGAGGATAAGATGATGTGGTGAGGTTTAAAAGAATAAGATTCTAGGGATGCATGTGGCTATAAAATCAAGTTCTCTCAGTGTTCTATTGCGAATTTTAAACGAAGGCTCCATGACCTCGAAATGCAATGAAAAGGCATAAAGCTGCTTAATGGCTGCCCTTGCCACAAAGTGTTTGCAGCAAAAGTCTAGAAATCCAAAAGTGGCTGAAAGACAAAAAAAGCAACAACATCGGTTTTAGTTGTGAAGGAGGTGTTGCAGAGTGCGTTCTGCAGGGCCCTTTTCCGGATGGTTCTGCGGAACCAAGTCATCAAAATGCAAAGGTACACATTACGGCCCCGGTTCATCAGGATAAGTAGAATTTTGTTGCTGTTTCCCCATCCAGTACGTCTTCATCATCCCACTGGGATAATTTGTGACCATCAACACCCAATTGGATGGGATGAAGAAACCCTCCATTGTTTTCAGGGTTGACATGCTAGGCGGTGCCCTGAACAAGTCTAAGGGTGGAGGGTTCCAGGAGCAGGAACCCACTGAGCAACAACATGCAGTGGCTTAAAAAAACCTGCCGACGCCACCCAAGTGAGCGAAATCCTGAGATGTTTTACCCAGACAGCTGCAAACCTTGTCACATGTTAATTTGGAACCAACAGGAACACCTGGTCCGGTAGAAGCAGGGGGCAATCCTTTCCACGAGCTTTTCAGAACATGCACGTTTTTGCATCACGTCAGACCTTAAGTTTTTTCTCTCTATGTCTCCCTGGCTGATGATGCATCGGATGCCCTGAGAGCAAATTAGCAGGAACAGATGAACACATGACCCAACCACGGTCGCCACGGTTGTTTTGTCGCAGACAGTCGGACAAACGAAGAAAAAAGATGTAATGATAAGTTTGCTGAAGGTAAACAAAGGACCCAAGCCAGGAGCGAAGCACTTTCTCACACTGTTTTTAAAAGCGTCTGCACAAACTGAAAACTTGTTTCCACGGCTGCTGTGCAAAAATACAGTATTCAGGTCTGTCTTCTCACATCACTCAGTATTGTGGGATGAAAACAACCTTAACTGCTTTTACTGTATTCTTCAATTTAAAAGAAAAGCATATGGATGAGTTTGACAAAAATAAATATTTATTTTCACATTCGCTGTAGCAACTGAAGGCCATGTCAAGTCACTGAGGCGGAGATAGGTCTAATAAATTGAAGGACTGGATCATCAGAATCAATAACCTACCTTAGGGCTGTTCGTCTGACTCATTTATCTATTGCTCAACATCCCTTTCCATAGTTTAATTCTGTTACAAATTGCTAAGAAACCAAGTATTTTGCTGACCCTGTTCATCCTCTGTAAGTAAAGGAATTAACCCATTCTGTGATTTTTTGGTATTTTCACAGAGCTGAGTTTTATTTTTCAACAGATGTTGAGCTTACAAAGCATTTTCTCTTTGTTTCATTGACGTATTTAATGGTTGTATGAGATGGTTAATTTTGTTCACCGCTCCATTGCGTTCCTTTCGAAGCTTTTCTATTTTATATGCGAGAGCTTTTGAGATAGGCTTAGATTTATTTTCTCATCCATTTCACCGTTCAAAACGTAAACATTTCGCTCATTTTCCCCACTCAGGCTCATTTTGTTCCTTATTTTCTTTTCAAAAACCTTTACAACGATATTAGTGCGTTTCCCAGCGGTCAAAGGATTCTCTCCAACAAACATCACATGTAATGCATCCACAGCGCAGCTCCAACTTCAAACAGACACAATGGAGATTCTCACAGCCAGCGCAGAGCCACGCAAATAGTCGGGAAAATGCTGGGGAAAAACTGCTGCTGCAACTCTCTACATTCAAATGACATATTTAAACATTTCATTTTTTATATACATATCAGTTTTTCTGCTATTAAATCTCCGTCATCCTTTCACCTCAGAACCAGAAGATTGAATCTGTGTGCACTTTATAGTTTGTTTTTCGTACACTTTACTGCTAATATGCACTTCATCATTAATAATTTGTCACTTCATGTGTAATTTCATGTCACCGTGAGATAGTGAGAAACATCTTTGATTCCTCTGTATGCATATTACATGTGGACAAATTGACAATAAAGCTGACTTTGCCAAAAAAAAAAAACAGCTCAACCAGTCACCAGCCATTCATCCCTGATGGACAAAACAGCAGTTCAGGACAGGCCTTCAACAGCCAGCAGGGAAACAAACAACCCACCACAGGAACACATACCGTATACTTTCAGAGGGATAAGGTGCATGCTACATGTTTCGGGCTGACCTGTTCAGGAGGCTGATAGTTTGGTACTTATTTTTCCTACATTTTGACATTTGGAACCGTGTACCGGTGACTTAATGGCAGCAGCCTGTATTCAGCAGGTGGCTGGAGTCAGCCAGGACAGCCTTTGCCATCCTGGTGGGCTCCGGCCTTACACTGCACAGAGAGCTCCACCATATTGATTCCCGCAATCCTGCTTCACATTTGTCTTATGTTGTTCAGCCTATTTCTGTCTTTCACTGAGAGAGTCAAACCAGTAGATAAGAGAAGGTTAAAGCAGACTCAATAAAACATGTTTCACATTAAAATTCTCAATTTCTGGTAAAACACATGCGCTGGTGGGCTTTGGGACAGACCGCCTCAGTATTTGCTTTGAAAGTCAGGTTGCTGTCAATTACGGTTCCCAGGTATCTGCACTACAGTACAGATTTCATGTACAATAAAAACAGGAGGGTTGGGTGAAGGCCTCTTCCTAAAACCAATAATCATTTCTCAAAACGTTGATCTCTACGGACGAGCGCTCACACTCATCAATAAAATCTGGCTCTTCTTTTACCTGTGTCTCTTGAAGTACAACTTCTTGTTCCTGAAGAACAACTACTGCCTCATCCTGATGGCCCGCATTCCCCTCCGTGCTGGTTTGATCTGTGATCCAATGTGCTTTGCCGTGGTCCATTGCCATTTTTTTTTGTCAACAAGATCTAGATTTATTGCAAAAATGATAAACAGACTCAAAATGACGTGCGGAATATAATATCCAAGTAAATGACAAATAATATGCACTCAACAAAAAGTACAGCGACCTACTAATATCTGTCTTCCCCGCCAGGCAGCAGGTGAACCAGGTGTATTTAATAAGATAGAGCAGAGTGTGTCATCACTACTAATCAATTACATATGAATAAATATAATACAAAAATCAATATCAGTTAATTCTTATCATAATCAATACTTCAGTTCATGGCTCTAATAATAATTATTTAAATATTTGCATTTGGTCATACATGAAAAAGCAAGATGGAAATCATGCAGAAAGTCAGAGAGCGGGAGAGAAACCACTATGCACCCACACACTCAGACACACACACACAAACACACACACACACACACACACACACACGCACACAACACACACACACACACACACACACACGCACACAACAAAGAATCACCCCATCACAGCGCCACCTGCTGCTTCAAACCAGCTCTGTGCTCATTAGCTGAAACCATTACAGCAACCCTGGCCTTGCAGGTTCACAGTATTCCTGAGGTGAAATGATAGGTGAAAAAAAGCAGAAAAATTCTGAATTTAATTTCTCTTACTGTTGTCATATTTCTCTTTTTATTGTTGCCGGCTTGTCCTCTGACCAGGAACTTTCCTTTTCAAAACTTTTCAACAGGCGTCACCTCTTTTTGGACCCCGCTTCTCAGACAAAGAGGATTTTTCTCTTGTGATTTATTTGTCAACATCATTACTGTAACTGGATGTAAAACTCCCTGCTTCAAATGAAACCAATCACTCAAGCCATTTCTACGATGATATACTGCTCAGACACCCCGCACCCTCACACCCTTTCCACCCCCAGCACTCGCGGCGGGGAAGCGAATGTGCGAAGTTGGACTTAATGACAGCTCTTGGCAGACCCAAAGAATCTCTCGGAAAACTGGATGCTGGCGAAAAACGGAATCCGTCCGCAAGAATAAATAACGCTGATTAAATGATCCCGAAACATAAAGGGAATTCTCACAATGTGATTCCTCTGTTGATCTGAAGCCAACAACCAAGGAGGACTGAGAGATAGTTTCTGTTCTTTGATAGAAAGAGATAGATGGATGGATGAATGGATGGATGGTATATGTACATGTATACATATATACATTTATATATGCATATATATATATATTCACAGATTAGGATGGATATAATACATATGTATGAGATGGTCAAGATACTAAGAATAAATGGACAATTCTGAAATATACTTATGAAGTATATACATGGCAGTGATGTTTGAGAATGTTGGCATGGGGTGAAGGAGTTCCTGAATGGGGCCTCAGTGCAGATTTGGACCCGGTCCTGTTTTTTTCTGGATCTTAATTCAGATGATCTTTACTCCGGGGTAAATGACTAAAACGGCCCGAGAGCCCGAGGCTGCGTCCCATTAACTTCCGGGTCAGAGCTTCACACAAGCCGGGGACGGCAAGCGGGTACTTTAGAGTCTGATATCTTGGACACCAAAAAATACAGAACGGGGTGAGAAGATAAGATTTTGCTGTGGAAAGTGGCAGGATTGTAACAGAGACAGAGAGATGAGGAGAGACGGTGACGTTCATTAGCCACCAAGCTAACTGTCTGTCCTGGAGCTCCTGCCATAGCTCTCGGGTTTCTGCTCATCTGCATGAACCTCTGGTGTCCACAGCTAATGAGGGGCACAGACAGGAGGATCCAGTTACATGTGCGCACACGTGCGCGCGCACACACACACACACACAAACACACACATACAGAAACACTCACACAGACACACACACAACTTCTGTACCTTACGATAATCCATCGATTCTGGGTTTACCCCTGAGAGCTGCTCAGATGCTTGTGCAGTAAAGCAAACACGCACACCCCAAAAATACCACACTCACACACACACAAATGCACGCATGCACTGTGAAAATGACAATACAAACAGTATTTTAAAGCATACCTACACATACTCAATGCGGAAATCACCCCCCGAAAATACCCCCCTACCCACACACAAACAAATTCTGTACCTTATGACAATCCATAGATTCTGGGTTTACCAATGAGAGCTGCTCAGATGCTTGTGAAGTAAAGCAAACAAGCACACACACACACACGCATGTGCATACAGTGAAAATGACAATACACACAGTATGTCAAAGCAAATTTATACATAACTAATGCGGACATCCCCGCAAAAAATACCACACACACACACACACACACACACACGCACTGGTGTGCAGAGCAAATGAAAAATTAGACGGGGGGTGGGGGTGGCTGGGGTGGAGAATAAATGCAGAAAAATCTGAGATGGTTACACCCAGCCCCGATGTTCGATGGTGTATCAATTGATCGTGTCATTCAGGGGTCGGGGGCTGCAGGCGAAGACACCAGGGTCTCCTCCGTATCCTGCTCTTGTTCTAGAGCGCAGCTCATCTGATAAGAGCGAGCCGACATCCTCGTGAAGCCGGAGTCGGGATGTCCGGGGTCGGCGCTCTGATTACGTTTCCAGGCCGTTAAAGCACCTCTGTTCTCTCAGGGGAAAAACACAATTGGCTGAAAGTTACACACCCAGTTGATTAATCTTTCCATGTTTTGCACGGTCATGATTTCTTTGCACAGATTCACAATTTGTTAAACTTGACTTTAACAGGAAAATAACAACTACAATAACAGAGGACAAAACAACCAAATGGACACATGTCAAAAGAAATTCAATTTCTAGTCGACAAAAACAGACAAAGGTTGAATTTTAAACTAGGAGAAGGAGCGGAAAATGAAAATTAAATGCTGTTAATCGCAGAGACAAGGAAGGGAGATGCAGTCTTATATTCACACAGATATATGGGAAGGTATGGAGTTTTGTGTAATCGGGTGAAGAGTCCGCGACTATCATTCAAACAGTCCATTAGGACACTCGATGATCAACAAGTGGTGGGGAGCCGAAGGGCCTTTTAACATGAAGGATTTTTTTTTCTCTCCCTTTTGATTGAATTCAAGCGGGCCGAAATTTTTCCTTGTAGCCGCAATGATCTCGCCGACATGAGGCCCGAGCCTGGTGACTACACTCACAATGAGGGTCTAATGAAAGAATACTGAGGATTTATCGGCGGATTCAAGATGGAGGCTCCTGCTTTGTTACGCCAGCGACAATAAAAAAAAAATCTTCTAATGACAGGGTCATTGGGATATAGAAATTTCAAACACAGCGACCCCTCCCTCGTTTGGCCGACCAAGGCTTCCACTGGCCATAAGTGTTTTTTAAAAGGGGCTAATTGAGAACGATGGTGGTATAAAAGAGGTACTCCAGGGTTTAAGTATTTTGCCAAAGAAAAATTGAAAATGAGGGGAAAAAAAAGGATGAAGCAGCAGCAGTGGCAGCCGAAGAATGACCTGAAAAAAATACTCAAAATTTATTTTTCTCCTGAATTTAGAACACAGATTGTGTTGGAGCACTTCTCTACAATTGAACCGAAACACTCGGGAGGACAACATCCGCAAAGTCCTTCGAACAGGCAAATGTTGCCTGGCAGAAAATTCAAGATATCGGAGCAAATTTCTGACGACGGATCCAGCTATTAAATCTTTACCTATTGATGGTTTAATCTCCCCAGATGAACATTGCAATGGTCGGAAAAAAGACGGACAACACGGACATGTGTAACGCGACCCCGTCCTATCTCTAGGCGCACGCGAGCCAGCAGATGAGTGGAAGACGAAAAACAATGTGGGCCGCATACAAACATGGCAGCCACGTGCATTTACCACTTAAAAAATAAAAGCCTTTCCTTGTACTTGGTCCAAAAGGGCTTTTACTCACCGTCTCATTCTTGAGTTACACTCTCCCTCTCAGTCTCGGTGCCCCTCGCTCTTTGTGTCTCAGTGATGCTGGACATAAATGAAACTGATTGATTACTGTTTAAGGCCCGGACAGAAGAGCAGACTCTCTGAAACGCTCCCTCTCCGTGTGTTCAACCCTTCCTGTGTGTGTGTTGGCTGGCGGGACTTTACCCTGCGCCCTTCCGGCGCTGAGGCTTGAGGAGCAATCGGGAGGTCAACGGTTCGATTCAGGGCTGCCGGCTTGATTTTCCAACTGCTACTGGGTGGATGCATGGACTTCAAGAGGCAATCTGATGGCCGGACCGGACCGGGACGGCGGTCCGAAAATCCAAAGTTTCAGAATTCTATCGCACATGGAAAACCAGTTTCCCCGGAAATATTCCAAAATTCCCCGCAGGCTTTCCCCAATGTTTTCATCACCCCATGAGGATGGAATGGACCGTCTTTCACCATCACAAGCTGATCGGTCCATGAGACAGAAGATCCCGGCTTTTGTTAGTGTATAACTCTTGATCTTGCTTAGATTTTAACACACACATAATTGCCGTCTATTTGTGCGTTGATGCATATTCTGTTAAGGTCTCTGACTTTTTCACAGCAGAGGCTCATTTAAAGCTGAAAAAAGAACAAGTGCATCTGATTCAAATGGTTTCATCAGGATAGAAGTTTCCACAACCATTCACTCGTTCATTCCCACATCATATATACACACACAACCATTCGGAATCTCTAGTCGCATTATTCGCATTCATATTGGCTGCAACAGTCAGTTTTTTATACATTCATTGCTACCTATCTGGCGTCGCCGCAGGTGGAATAATAAAAATTCATTGGCGAGGGAAACACGTTTCCGGCATGTTCACATGACAATAAACAGTTCGAATCCTGAACACAGAGACATTTGGTCACTCACTCCCTCTTGGCGATCGTCTCCTATTGACGTCCTGCATGTTTTTATGTTTTTGGACTGTGGGAGGACACCCAGAGAGAAGGGGAGAACATGGATGCCCCACTGTTGGAATCGAACCAGGGACCCTCCAGCTGTGAGGCCACCTCGCCGTCCCCACCTTTTGACACATCGACTTAAATAGGGGTGAAATCGGTATTTTTCAGGGGGACTATTTTCGGTGGCAGATTTATTCACGTTTGCCGCTCTGCTGAGTGGTGGGGCGGTGAACTCTCTGTCAAAATAAATTACAGAGGCCTCGAATGCATAAAGCCAAAAAGCGCGATTTATTAAAGGGGAACGAGGTCTTGTCGTTAAGTAGTTATTAATTCAACAAGACACTCAAGTTTGTGTTTTAAAGTTAGTGTGTGCATGTGTGTGTGTGTGTGGATAAAACCAAAGTCAAGTCTATAAAACACGGGACAAGGGCGACAGTGTGTGCTCCCTGCCAGCCGAGTCCGAAGCAGCACATTCATCTTTTGATGTGACAGGAAGAGATTGATTCAAAAGCCAAGCACCGTAATTAACCCCTTCTGCACCCATCCATCAACATAATGCATAAAAACAGTAATCCAATTAAACATCAGGAGAGGTCCGAGGGCATTATTATCTGTCAAATGCCCACAATTTCCAATGAGGGTGGAAATTGTCGGATGGCTCACAGGAATCACCTGTCAATTAATTGGCCGAGGAGAACGGTGGCGTGATTGTGCGGCTCGTGCGTTTTTCAAAAAGGCCGCATCACTCGGATTAAAACAAAACGGAAGGCAAAAGGACACGCACATATCAGAGAACACACGCAACAACAAATTGTTTTTCACCAAAGCACAAACCTGCTCGCGGTTTATTATCGAAAACAGAAGCGTCTGGCTGAGAGACATGGATTATCACATTTGCAAAGAATGCTTTAGATTGGCCAGTGGATTATTCATTCAACAAAACTCGACGAAATATCCATCCATTTTTTACGACTGGCGTGTTACTCAAATGTTTTGTTCTCTTGAGGATGAACACGAGGAGAAGGGAAAAAGGGAAGCAGATGTACTTTGGTGATTAAGTGGAAATTACTTGTCATTTTCATCAAGATCTATTGTTTCACAACAAACTTCATCGAATCCTTCGTCTTCAACCGTGCAGGGCAGTCATGGCTTATTGATTCAACGCTAGCGAAAAACAGGAAGCGGCTCTGCTTGGTTTCCCTCCTCCCCTGCATGTTGGTTCCTGCTCTCATTTGAGTGGAAGCGTTGTAGATTTTTGTTCAGCTTTCCAGATTATTACATTATGGTATCCACTGAACCGCTCAGGGCGTTTTCACCGTGCACGGCCGAAGGCTGTTTCCAGAAACTGGAAAAATACAAACGTTACTCAGGTTTTTTAAAATTTCGCCTCGATGCCATTCATTTCACTGTGTTTGTCAGCCAGAAAAGTAACGGGGGAAATACAACTTATATTTTAGAACAGTGGGTAACAGAGATCAGCGTTTCAAAAACATGGACATACAGCTGTAAAAACAGTTTCTACTTTGGACCATCGGGCTGACCGACCAAAGGAGGAGCAGGGAATAATAAAAAAAAAAACAACTTCCTAAACACTGTCACTTTACTTTTACTTTCAAATTCTTATTTATCATACCCTGTCCAGGTGTACAATAGGACCTAACTAAACAGTACCTCTTCAATTGTCTTTTGCCTCAAGTGCAATACTCTGCCTCTTAATGAACACTGCTGCATATTCATTTTACTCCCATTCTTATTGTGAGACTCGTGAATGTGTGAGTATGTGTTTATTTCTTTTCTCTTTTTATTTGTCTCGCTGCTGTAAGAGATGTGACGATGCAAATTTCATTTTACTTCTGAACCATGATAATAAAGGCATTAGTTTATTTGTTCACTCAATCAAAAATCCGGGGACCACGATTGAAAATTACCCAATTGGCTAATACTAGTGAATTTGAAGAGAGATTAATTCATGACCCATTTTCTCTGTAACTATAAACTGGAAAATATAAATTTATACTTTTAAAATACCTGCCTACCTCATTTATTTTTTTGTCATTGCATTACTGATTTTTGTATTTACATTTTTATTATTGTATCCTGTATTTAATTTTTTCAAAATATCTGAAGAAATCAAAATAAATGTGCCTGGTTGCTATGATGATTTAATTTCCCCCTGAGCATCTATCTATCTATCTATCTATCTATCTATCTATCTATCTATCTATCTATCTATCTATCTATCTATCTATCTATCTATCTATCTATCTATCTATCTATCTATCTATCTATCTATCTATCTATCTATCTATCTATCTAAATTAATAAATAATTAAGAGGAAAATCTAAAAGCAGGGAAAAAAAAAAGGCATTTAAATTGCGATAGGAAGGAAACATCCCAGCTGATATTTTGGCTTTATGTGTCAGGACACAGTTTGCGGTTCATCGTGTCTCTTAGACCATGTCGCGTTTGTATGAGCAGGTGTGCAACGCAGCGGGAGGGCGGTGATGGGTAGTGGGTGGGCATGTGAGAACACAAATATGTTTAGGCAACCGATAATGTAATATATTTTGCATGGTTACGTTGTAAGTGACTTACCCCCACCCACATACCCAGGAAATCCTCCCCTTCCAGCGTTTCATCTTTTAACCGGTTTGCCAAATCTCTCACTCAAGACACTCTCCTTGTGAATAGACGCCCTGTTCCTCTGCACTATTTTGCTGAGCCAGGACACGGGAAAAAGGGCGTAAAAGGAGGAGTAATTAGGCCACGGAATAATCCTGATGACAGCAGCAAAAAATGGCTATTCAGCTTATAGTTAGTAATTGTGGTCGGGACACTATGACCTGACTCGAGTGCAGAACGGCCGGGGGAAACGGGGTGGGGCTCGCAATTTGTCCCAAGGGTAAAACATGCTGCACTCATGCAATGAACATGTCGGCGTTGGACATACTGCGTCACCGTAGTGGCTCAGTGCTCGCGGTTCTGCTCAGAGAAGGCGAATCCACCTGCGAACGTGGCGTCACTCTGCCGATACGCCGGCGCCGGTTGCTCACGTGCACATTTTGGATATGAACAGGTGATTCTGTTCTGTTCTGATCTCTGATCCTATTGAGTTTTATGTCAACTATTTTCAGCCATTTTCAGCCATTTTCCTAATGCGTTGCATCTGCTGTGAAATTAATGAAGATGTTTTTGTCATTTTCGTTAGCGGACGAGCACACTGAGCTTTAGTGGTTTCTAATGTTTCGGCTTTTGCCCCCCAAAAAATAGTGGTTGGGGGATGAAAAGCCTTTTATAAATGAGGATGGTCTCTGCCACCATTAGCATTGAACAGTTAAAGGGACAAAGACACTTCTAAAGCCAAAAATCACTAAATAAACAGAAAATCTGCTGCTGGAACTGATCTGTTACTGGAATCCAGAAAAGATGCAGCTAAAATCAAACAAAACAGGGTTCAACCCTCTTCTTATCTGCGCCGTTGGTCTTAAATGCTGAAAAGATGTGCTGGGTCATTGGAGGTACACACATTAAAATCATGTGTTAGAAAAACAAGTTAAACAGATGCTGGGTTTAGAGTTTAGAGTTTTTAGCTTATCAGCTATTCTCAGCCATTCAAATGATTTACTGGTAATAAATTGTATAACAAAATTCTCAACTTACCTTCCTGTGTTTATTGAAAGGCGCAGTTTACTTTAGCTGCATGTTTAATAAGCTGTGAAAAACATGTTTTTTTTCTCCATATTGTGTATTCAATGTAATTTATTTTTGACACATAGGGGTCATTGATACATAGAATGACATTGTCTGCATAGAGAGACACTTTGTGTTGATGATTTGTTGGGCTTTTCTTTGTAATTTTTAATTAATGTGAGTCAAAGAATGTTTATTACATGTCACATAATGAGCTTTTCAAAGGCAATGCCAGGGAATAAGGACAACGATTATTGAGGGTTCAATATCAAATGGCCTACAAACACACACTTTTCGACATCCGTTGACCTCCCAGTTCTCAGCGATCAAAATACCTTCCATCAATCAATGGTCAGGGGAGCAGAAGGATCCTCCGTGTTGTCGCGGCTTGACTCTGCTGGCACCTCAAGCTGCTGCGGCGGCAACAGACCAATCTCATCCCACCCCACCCCACCCCACTCCCCGCCTCAGGGGTGTGGGTGTTCGTGGGAGGAGGCTAGATGAGGTCTCCATCACCGTGTCCCATCTCCTCATCCTCACCATCATCAACACACACCCTTGACCCCGATCCCTCCCTCTTCCCCCTCTCACTTTCTTAGGTGTCTGGTGACTCTATCCCCTGTTATATCGCCCCTCCCTTCCTTGTGAAACAGAGGAAGAGAGAGGCGGCGAGCTAGAGGCTGCAGCCCACCACCTCCACCACCACCGTGTCCCCAGAGGCCCCTTGCCTGCTTGCCTGCCCCTCCTGCTGCTCAGTACAGCTGTACCTCAGTACCAGACCCTGACCAGCTGGGATCTCACCCTGCCAGAAAGCTGAGAAAAAGAAGGCACAGTGTGTGAAAGCTCCTCACCTCTCTTTGCTTTCCTGGGTGAACCACCGGGACACCAAGTGCAGCTGGTTGAGTCAAGATCCTCCTACCAGCATGGCGGCGGCAGCCCCGGCCCTGATGCTCGCCCTGCTGAGCCTGGCACCGGCGCCCGCTTTGGGAGGATGTCCGTCGGTTTGCAGGTGCTCCTTTGCCATGCTGCAGTGTCTGGAGTCTGACAAGATCACCAGCATCGCAGCTCTGGTACCTCAGGACAGCGAGAATGTGACAGAGATGTGAGTATGAGCATCTGCTCTGCATGACCCTTTAAAACCAGCATGAGTGCATCAACCGCTGCCCCCCACACCTACCTTTCACCGGCTCTCCAAGCATGTTTCGTGTTGATGAGGGATATTTTGAGACCCACTGGCAGATTATTATTTATTGTTTTGCATCTGCAACAGGTTACAAATCTGATTGAGGTTTACACTTTGGAAAACATTTGGCTCCTTCTCTTCTTCTTCCTTCTTTTTTTTTTTTTTTGTTAAAGCAGAGTGTGTTTATCTGGTCCATTTGTTACAGAACAACAAATGCCTCCCAAGGTCTCAGCTGGACAGAGATGGAGCAGCTAGATTCAGTTCTTAATAGTTCTGAGAGCACAAAGTTGCTTTCCAGAGCTTTGATTTTGAAGAAAACACAACAAGCGCTAATCTGCATGTTGAACGCCTCTTCCCTCCCAGAGTGAAGAAACAAAAAGGTTGGGTTTAACATTCAGGGAAACGCTCATCGCTTTTGAGATCTGCCCTTTAACACCACCGGACGTTTCTGTTCCCACTGTCAGCCATATCAAGGTGCTGACTCATAGAAAAGGTACAGAATCTGACATCTCTTTATGTCAAACTCCATCCAATATCATTCACAAAGCAAGTTTTAAAAAGATATTTCCTTCCTTCCTTTCTCGGGGGGCAGGGGGTGGGAATTGTTCTTCCAAAACTAGCTCCAAAAAGCTGAGACTTTCTGTAGAGCTTCCAGTGAATGATGGCAAAGGTGTGAGAGATAAAGAAGCTGTCCTGAGGCAGAGGGAGCTTCGCATGCCTCAGAATGGTTTGCCAGTCGGAGTGACAAAGAATGAGGACTTTTCTTAGAGATTCTTGAAGAGCAACAGTTTTTGTCACTGACTGCGACTGAAATCCCCTTTGGCTGATCCTGGAACAGTCAGAGATGTCTTGACATGGGTTTACGGGTACCGTCTCAAGAGACAAAAATACAAAGATATGGTTGTGAAGTTTCAGTCTATTTATACTTTTTTAATTTGATGGCTGAAATAAAAAGCAGGGATATGCTCGAACAAGAACTCAGAGGACTTTTTCAGTTTTCACTTGTGTTCGAAAAAGAGCTGCTGCATTCTTACGCAACCTGCCATCAACACCAAAATGTCACTTGGTGAACTGTCACGCTATTCTGTCTCTGTTCCTGTCAGCGGGTCTGAGAGAGTGACGCTTGTTATGAAGGAAGCACATTTGTGGAATGCTACATTGGCGGAGTGAGTCAATTCAGCGCTGTTTTTTCGTATCGATTCACAAAAACCTCGGCACGCCTCCGCCTCGGTCCTGTCCGCCGAACACCCCCCCCAGCTTACATCACAGGTATTTCCTTGTACCTGCAGCTCATGCAGGTGATGCTTGAGGTGAGGCTCAACATTCTCTTCGAGAGTCCAGATCGATAAATGAGCAGGCCTTCCTTGCCGTCTGTTTACCACCGCGCTTGACATGCCAGAAAACAACACTTGGCTGAATTGGCGAGTGCAAGGGAATACAGCCAATACGCGGGGGCAAACAAGGGCCCATTAGCTGCAGAACAGGGGCTGAGATTCATCATATGCTGAGTTATAAATTCAATTTTGTGAATTGCCAGTCAATGCCCCCACTCGGGAACAATAGATGATATACAGCCCAATTGGCTCAATCCAATAAGTCAGACGATGGGCAATCCTGGACCCACCTGCCCCCGTAATCACGTTATTGCTGTATGGCTCAATCAGACATGAATAAAAAGGTTTGCAGCTGCAAACACTGAGCTGAAACCTTCACATTCTACTGCAGGTATTTGGTGCATGTACACTCTGCACACACTGACAAATAGTTATGGAGAGAGAGGTACTGCATATAACTTGGGCCAGTAAAATAATTTTAAAAAATGCTTGAGAAAGAGGAAAAGGAATTTTTCTGCTCTCTGTAAAAAAACTGTATCTAGAATTTTCTGACATTATGTAACATTTTGCAGCTGTATATCACAATACATAACAGCTTCTGAAGGGAACCAAAAGTAAAGGTGATGGCCTCGTACTGAGTTATTTGTGTGTAAAGTGCAATACTTGTGCTTTACACACAAGTGTACAGTCCTAGATTGTACTTTCTATCCACTTATAGTAGTGACTAGTTTCCTTTCGATACACAACTGTTGATTCTCTTTCCTGTCCAGTGAAAAAGTGTCTGGGAATCTCTTGTTTAAGTTACACAGTATTTTGGTTTCGAGACTGAGGTAGAATAACTCCAATCGACGGTTGGTTGAAACCAGACAGTTACCTATTGAATTACTTTTTAATCCAAGTCAAAGACTAACTCTTTTTGTTTTCACTGAAAACGATCTTTCTCAACTGAAATTAATCGATTAGTTAAGAAATTCATCACAGTCGATGTCGACGATCAAGCGATGAATTTGAGAGACAAAAGTTAAAATGTTCTCATCTGATGTGAACATTTTCCTGTTTTCTCCTCTCTCCAGAACAATGTCTTGGGCATCTCAAGGACATCAATGGGTCGTCTTGGGCTTTAAAACACATAGTGACAGTTTTCACCAAATCCCTGATTACGTTTACCTCTTCGAGTACATTTTCCATGCCGCATACCGTCACCTTCGTAAGGTTTTAATTGCACAAGGTTTAGGGGTCCAGGCGTTTAGTGCTCATACGAAACCAGACCCTATTCTTCTCAACGGCACATGACATAGTCAAACAAAATAAGGCTGACTCCTCTGACTCATTAAAATGAGGCTCTGACCAAAGACCAATCTTTTTTCTGCGATTTATCTCAGACAAAGACTAAACATGCACGAGTTGCTAAAATTATACTGCGAAGACTCAGTCGTTAAACTTGTCACGCTTTCCCCCCATGAATGGTTTGTTCATCAAATGTCACAGAATGCTGCAAAATGCCTGTATAATTTTCTGGGGCTAAAGCTGTTAACCTCCTTTTAGTTCTTTGTTTAAAAAGACAAACAGAACAAACTAAACAAAAAGCTAAAAAAAAAAAAGAAAAATGTTAAACGGTCAAATGTTAAAAACCTAAACCCAAGTAAGAATTTGAACTTTTGCTTGACAATTGGGAGCACATCAAAGGAGCAAAAAATTGTGAATTAAATAATCAAAAATGAATTAAATAATCCAAATTGTGTCAGCAGCTAATGATTATTATTGCTTTTTCTCAAACAAAAAGTGGTTGAATTTGTTGGAGGTTTTGAGTGAATTTCCAAAGTTTAGTTTAGTTTAGTTTATTTATTTGAAGGACAATGTGCTGTTACATCAAAAAGATGGCTGCACCAGATTTAGTACCATGCTACTTATCATCTGTATCCCCTAACACAATAAGAATTTACATACATAATAAAATACAATTGAAAATGTGTAAATTACATACATAAAATACAATTCAAAAAGGTGCAAACCTATACAAAGTGCAATACACAAGTAACAATCTGGTAAAGTAACAATTTAGCAGCAACATATAAAGTGCACTACAGTTTTCAAAGTGCATAAGCAATGCAACGGCTATCAGATGTACCCACGGGGGTATCATCCGACAGCCATTAAACCCAACTGCTACAAAAAATATTGACAAAGTAACGTAAATACGCTAATACTCTGATTATCTTGGTAACTTGGCAGCCATCAGATGGTTCCCACAAGGGTATCATCTGATAGTCTCTAAGCCCATTCCATTCTTTGATGGCTCTGTAGGAAAAGGCAGATTGAGCGAACGCAGATTGCCTTTTGGGAATATTGCAGTGTCCCCTGGATATAGACCTTAACACTCTACTTGTTAATTGAGAGCGTGGTTGTACAAACTTTTTTAAGGGGGTAGAGAGTTTATTTATGTAAAGTCTGACTCATAACATCTAGGTTGCAAATTTTTTCAAAGGAATTCTAAAATCTGAAAAAACGGTAAAAAGTAAAACATAGCGATGCTCTGTTCCTTCATCTCATAAAATCTCTCATCCCAGTTTCTGGGAGTTTTCATATGATTGACGGTCAGTCATTGTTGCTTCAAGGCAACCCCACATTTTGGTTTTCGGATGTAAGAATTTGTTCTCTTTGCCAAGGATATTATAATGCAATCGAAAACAAACAAACAAACCAAAAAATGTTTTTTTGACTTTTGACAATAGAAGTGGCCTTTTGTTGACAACCTAATCAAAGTATCCAAAAAGATGCAACATTCAAATGAATGTGCATGTGTGTGTGTGTGTGTTAGATGGGGGCAGAGAATTGGGTGGACACTGAAATCCTTGGTCGGTCCAATCACATCATCTGTTCAAACTGTCCTTGCGCTGAGGGCTGAATTGATCGGCAGCTCAGTAGTTATTCTAAAGTAGCCTCCATCTGGAAGAATGGAAAGTGACTCACAGAGAAGAATTTCCCATCAGCCCTGTTTGCACGCTGTCCTTTAAAACATCTTTTTTTATGTCGTCACGTCAGCAGTAGATTCCTACTTTTTTTTTTCAAGCCGTATGAGCGCCATGATTTACTGCTCCCCGAGTGTCTCAGCTGGTTTCGTTATCAGTCGTGGGCCCGTTTGGTCAGCGAAGTCACATCATCCGTCCAGAATAAACATGTTATTTGGGGGGGGGAATGTAAAAATGAAGATAAAAAGTGGTTAATGGTTTCGATAATTATACGCAGAATATCAACACGGAGGTCTCGGAGGTGACTCCGACACAGTTCAGCTTCCTGCTGCTTTCCTGTGCGGAATGTCATTGCTCATAAAATGCCTTTGTTATGCTGCGCAATTAGAGAAACAAAAACTGCCCTTTTCAAATGGCACATCCCCGGTTCTTTACCTCTGTGTTCTCTTCTCTGACATTTGTCCACACTGTGAGAATCCCACGCAAAACAATCTTAAAACGCATTTCATGGCCTGTTTCCTTTGGATTGGTTGTCGCATTTTTTGGTTATTCTTAGATAGTTTGTATGTTTTTTTCTCTTTCTTAAATCGTTTTTTTTTTGTTCTTACTAATCCATCCATTCCTAATTTTTCATTGATTTGTTGCTTATTTTTCTAACCTGTTACGAAATCCATGACTCAATTAACCAAGTGAGGAGCGAAAGACTCACACTGACAACAAAATGAACACAATTTCATTTTTTTTGTTTAATCCTCCTCTCCCTTTTCCCTCAAGTTACATTGAAAACCAGGCAGAACTGGAAAATATAACAGAAAAGGATCTAGTGAACTACAGAGAACTGAAGAACCTGTAAGTAATGTTTTCTTACATACGCATTTCACAGTGCACATACTTGCTCACGGCTGATGGATGAAAACGTTGGGCAGTTGTATTGTTGAACGGATAACATCTTGTTTGCTGTAAATGCAGATCTCCAAACATCACTATAAGCTGCACTACATTCTCATCGTGTGCCATTGCTCCCAGCAGCCTTGGGAGAGCAGTTCTAAGGACTCATACTATATTCAAGACTGTCCTTGCAACAGAAATGGCAGAATCTGTTCTTAATGCAAGTAAAAAATGACTGGCTTTTCAAACAGTGGGATTACTTGTTTTGCTTCTGCCTTGAGTCAACAAACAAGAAAAAAAATTCAAACTGAGTTTGTCTTTACCTTTGTGGTCAAAAAACTCGCTGATTCCATCGGCGGGTACTTTGTACTTTCCGCTCCGTTGGTTCTAAGAAAAAGCAAAAGTCAGAAGAAACCATTTCACCAGATGAAGAAAAAGCTGCCTTCCAAGAATGAAGAAACAGCAGGATGGAAACAGCAGCTAAATGTTCACTGTATCATCTGCGTGTGTGCACACTGAGCTGACGCGTCCAACGGCAGTAACCTGCAGTGACTTTAGTAGGCGCTGTTAAAACGTGTTCCTTTGTTTGGGGGGAAAAAAATTGAGAGTCACTTCATTTCTCAAAAATTTTAGTAGACATTTCAAAGCTCTTTTGTAAACACAGGTTAATACAACAGTGGAACATACATTTTTACACTTAAATTCGAAAAACTGTAACGACGACCGAATCTGAAATCGAAATATAAAAACTGCTGCTCAGAAACAAAGATTGATGTCTCTCAAATCATTTCCTGTTGATGGTCTTTAAGTAACTGACAAGACGGATCCTGACTATGAACCCGTGCTATTGAATAAGCATCGATTCCGGCTTTGTTATGTGCTGGATAAGTAAATGAGATGGCTCATCTGTGGAGGCGACAGAGGAATGTAGCCCTCGTTCGAGTAGATAGGCTCACAGGGAAGTGGATGCAAACACGCATCTGTTTTCTAAAAGTGAGGACAAATATTTCATTGGGGTACCTGCAATGGGGTTGCGCTTCCTCTCAGCTCTGGAATCGCGCAGGAGACTGGCCACTGTTGCTGAGCGACAAGGTCCGTCAGGCAAATGCTTTGAGGTTGAGGTTGAGGTCAGGGCTAAATGAAGTGTTTGCTAAACAAGCTGAAGGAAACATTTCTTTACATGCGAAGGCTCGAACGTGGTTATGTGACAAAAGGCCTTTTTCAAACAGTCGCTTCATATCATTCGAATTGATAAGCTTAATTGAAATGCATTTTTTTGGTGCGGATGTGGAGGCAATTTCACTTTAGAACTGATCACATGCTGTGACAAATATCTGTGGGATTTTCCTATGATTGCAATCCCTGCCAGTTAATTCAGCAGCTGTAGTTGCTTCTTCCAGTAAATAAATGTGTCATAAACATGGGGGGGGCGTCTTAGTGAGGTCACCCTTGAACATCATGATGTGAAAATACAGGCCTGTGAAACTGTCTCGTGTTTACTGTCTCTCCTCTCCAGCACGATCACAGCATGTAAGCTGAGGCACATTGCTGCCAACACCTTCCAGCAAAACCTCAAGCTGCAGTATGTGTAAGTATGTCAATACACACGCCTCACCTTTCCGCCCTCCCCAGCCTGTGTCGTGTGGTGTGACAGTTAGCCGTCAACCTATTTGTCCCTGTCAGTCTGAGCCGGCCCTCCCTTTAATTACCAAACAACCTGCCGAGATACGCGGTACTGAATCTCTCCAAACCAAGCGAGAAGTGACATTCAACCAGACCTTTTCCAACGCAAAACTTATTTTCTAACAAAAAATCAGGATTTAAATAACAGAGGGATGTTACATTTAGGTTATAAACAACACAAACCAATTTATTTTTCCAAAGCATGGAATCTCTTGTCTGTTAATTTACTATGCCTTGTTGAACTTCTATTTTCAGGCATTTTACATTATCTTTTTAATTGTTTTATAACAGCAGTTATGTGAGACTTGGTTTTGATACCTGCAGTATCTCTGACAAATTTGGGGTAAAAATATATATGTTTCTCTTCATGTGGAAGAAAAACGTCATCCATGATTCATACAGGCAAACTTGAACACATTCTAGTTTGAAAATGAATTGAAATGATATGGACCTGCTCCTCTAACCCAATCGGTCTTGATATTCTCTATATTCTAACTTCTTCGAGGTTCTGCTGGCCAGACAAACCTGACCAAGTCGTGAGGTTTCACTTTGGAAAAACAAAAGGACATTTTTCTGGAGGTTCTGACATTTTATTCACTGACTCATTGAAAGGGGAACAGATAATGTAGCCGATCAGCGAGATGTACTTAAAGGTCAAATATTCATGATGCAACTGCTGAGAATTGTGAAAATCACTTTGTGCAACGCCATGAAAGAAATCCCACTGCTGTGAGGAAGTGGGTTAGGGTTAGGGTTGTTAGGGTTGTATGGTAATCATCTCGACAACAAATAAGACAGCGGGTTGTAAGTTTCACCCATTGCATGATTTCGGAAGGCCGGTTGAGCAGAATGCATGACGTCAATATACTCATCAGTGTCTGGCCCTTATCGCAACCATCTCGTCCTTGTCTCAGGGAACAAGTGCGACATGTCAGATGTTGTTTGAATGCCGGACAGGCGGTGTTTGGGATCGGGGGGCGGAGGATGCTTTGCTAGGACGGGTGGTAAGCTTGAGAAATTGGAGAAGACATCCACCAGTCGTCTTTTACTTGCTTACTTTGGTGGATTATCGACAACTGATGCATAATAAATACACTCCTCTAAGGGTCCATTAACACTTAATCAATATTTTTCTGGGGGAGCTGGGGTGGGCTGGAAAATCTGGGCCGTCTGTGTGACAGATGCATCTCTGAGATTAAAAGTAACTATATGTAACATGGCGACGTGAAGGCCCCTGCCCCTCCCTCCTGTTGTTTTCAGCCCTCCATGAAGTCAGTCACTGGACATGGCAAATCATTGGGGCTGAAAGATAAGCTGAAAAAGAATGAGATGTGATTCCCGGTTCTGTTCCCCCCTGGGGGGCCGTGGAGGAATCGAGCTGGTAATGGATAAGCCCCGATGGCTAACCCATCTGACATGAACTTTTGGGAGCAAGGAAAACAAATAATTGAACCCTTGGCCCGGGCAGAGTGAATATGTATTGGCTTCCATGCTCAAACTCCCCAGTGTGGCTTATTATCATCTTCAGAGGGAGGCTTATTTACAGCCATCTCAGACTCGCTGAGAGGCCACACTTGCGGCTGCAGACTGAAAACAGGATGCAGAGTTTATTCCTCCTAGGATTACAAAAAACCCTGGCATACGCTATCTAAGACGACCTAAAATCATTCGATAGAAATTTTTTGAAAAGTAAAAAGTAAACAAGATCAACCATAGCCGCGAGAGCAACTCTTCGCTATCGCACAATGAGGTACGTGTTGACGCCAGGATGTCCCAAAAATAGCTGATTCCATGGCCAGATAATTTTTGTTTTCTGATGCCAACTTGAAAATTAAGTAAATAATTTTAATAATAAAGAGGCTTCGTCAACAATACCTTTGGAGGTGATTGTTGGGCACAGGGTGACTGAAATTGAAAAAAAATTCAAAAGCATGTTCTATATTTCTGTGTCTCCAATGTAACTAGATGATTTGCACTAAAACTTTGCTTGGACACGCTTTCATAGAAACAAGCAAACTAACTAATCGATCAACACTCACAGAAGGGAATCGCAAGCTTTTTGTGTTGGACACTGGAAATATGATAAGTGGTGGTTAATGGCGGCCTGTTGTTTGGGAAAAAAATGTATATTTAATGTTTGTTTTTTTTTCTGACAATAACTTCTTATTGTCACATTTGCTGCCTGAAAATGAGATTTCGCAGCACGCGTCGATTAAGCTGGGCTCTGGTTAGATTTTGGTTCAATAAACATTTGATTAAATCATCCTGGTTTGGACCAAAACACAGTGAAAATTGGGGAAACATTTTGAAAGTTGTTGTAAACAGTCCTTGAAGCATCTCACACATTAAAGTTAGTATTCAAAAACACGAAACAATTCAAAAGAAAAGGTTTGAAATCTGAGGACCAGAATAAAATCAATCCCAAGACAACATGTTCTTTTTTAAACTATGTAATAACACTCCCTGAGATACAGAGAATGTATTCATAAATAGCCTGTATCTTTCCCCCCTAAATAATCTGTTCAGCTGTTGGTTGCGATATTTCAGTTTGGGCCAAATTGGTGGAATGGGGCAGATATGTTCAAGTACTGTATGGAAATTTGAGAAGGTTCTAGTGTGAAAGTGGCTGCCAAATAGAAATGAATGGAGTATCTTTGAAGGTTCTCAGTCATCCATTCATTGCTTATCGCTGTCGAATCTTGTCATGACCACTGGACTTATATTTTTTCTTGAAGACGTTTCACCCTTCACCCGACACACCTCTTCACTCCTGTTGGACCGCAGGGAGTTTTCCGGTATTTAACTGCTGGGGCTGGGCGTCGGTCCAAGTTGAGATGGATCGTTATGTTAATGAGTGATTTCTTTGCAGAAACTACGTTGAATGGGGTTGTTATGTTAATGTGCGTACCATGTAGCGTAATTTGTTTAGAAAACAAAGGTATTCTAAGACCATACGACTTCCCATTTAGATGACAACTCAGGTGAGCCCCTGGAATTCATACCTTTGTTCGCCAAACCAACAGAAAACAACCCATACATTTACAAAGAAACACCATTCAGCACAAATGCCGCAAAAAGCCAAACTCCTTAACATAACTTACCATCTCAAACTTGGACCACCGCCCAACCTCAGCACTTGTATACTGGAAACCAATTTGATCTAGTAGAACTGGTGCTTGGACCAAGAAAAAAAAAACATTCTAGTTGCAACAACAGGATAAGACAACGATAATTGCAGTTTTTTGGTTTGTGTAGCTGCCTGAGTCCTTCCTTCGAGATGTGTTAGTGGCTTAGTTCTCATCACTTGATGTGTTGAATTTAAACAAAAGAGAGCAAGGTGTTCTTGAGGTATTTGCAATTGTTGCTCAGCGTTGATTGTCAAGGCTATAGTACTTATATTTTCCAATGGGCTCACCTGCAGGACGAAGCAGGGGCGGGGTTTCCTGGGTAAAAAGAATGTATGTATGTGGATTCCTTTTATTTCTGCTGTGAAGGAGTTTATTTTTAGAATTTATTGTACAGCTGCATTTCCAATTCACCCAAAAAGTATTGTTTCTGTCTGCATGTCTGATGGGAAAGTTTTGTTTTCCTATTTTGTTCTGTTGTCTCGCTGTAAGGCTGCTATTATTCGGCTTCTTTTTCTTATTCACTGTAACGTCTTCTCAGGTGTATACACTCCTGTACTCTGTGTTTCTGTGTCTATTTCTTACCCTGGACTTTTTCTCTGGTTGCTGTCATTACTGGATTTTTGTGGGTTTAGCCTTGGAATGTTGACTTTTTTTTAATTCAACTTGCCTTCACCTTTTCTGTGGTGCTGTTGCTGCTCTGCTGTAAATTCTCGGAATTGCGCATTGCAGATTTCCTATTAGAAGCAAAGCGTTCCCTATGTGAGCCCTGCACCTGAGTCTCTATTGCACAACATCCTGGCTACACTTCGCTGGGAAATCACATCCAATCACAGTGGGGACTGAAATCAACCAGTGTTTTGTCTAAGGCCGCGGATGGAGCGTTTTTCACCTGCTGTAAAACATCTGATCTTGTCTGGGATTATCAATTGCGCTGGGATTGACGGGTTGTACCCACGTTATCAGTTGGCAGCCAAGTTTGGCTCCTCACATTGCAATTTTAGAATATTGATAAAATGTCCTAGAACAAGCTCGTGGTGTTAAAGTACATGGCTTCCAGTGGCCAGCCATTGACTACTCAGACCTCCAGTCTTATCCACGGTCATGTTTCAATTCTCGTTGCTTCATCATCCACACCACTTCATCATTCAATCTTTCTATGTATTAGGGTTTGAGAAGCCCATACAACTACCCAAAATCAAAAACAGGCACCAGAATGATCCACAGCACACCGCATGTCCCCGAAATGTCATGCACCATGACCAACAACAGTCAAGCTGTCATCAAACCGAATTCCGCTAAACCCACAACTGTATCCAGTCTTCAGCCTCAGACCAGGACCGCTGTCCAGAAGTGGCCCTGTTTTCCCCACAGCCCGAGCCAGCCTCGGCTGCAACAATACAGCTCTGCAGGGCTGCTGCAGATAACCAACACTCTGAGATGTTAATTATTACCATTGTGTTTTTCGGGGCCGTAGCTGTACAGACTGTACACATTTCCTTCTCTGGACTTCTGGACCTCCTGTCCAGAATATTTCTCTTCAGCAGTTGGTCCCATCCTGCATTCAAGCTTCTTCATTTTCTGTGAAAAGGTCCCATTCTTGAGCAACCAATGGGGTTCACCTGATTGCTCACCTGATTGATCACAACAAATCTGCAGCTCGCCCCTTCCCCTCTGCTCCCCTTCTCAGAATTTGGAATTGAAGTCTGAACTCTGCACTAGGTGTATTGGATGTATTGCTTAAAAACCATGGCAACGTAGAGCACACGTCAAGTATGTGGTGCAGTGACGTACCTGTTGACATACGTAACATGATCATAAATGAGTCTTTGGAACAACAGCTGCGATTACAGATGGATGGAGGACTTGGACACGCTTTCCCACAAATTAACTATTACTGTTGTGCTACACCCAAAAACAACACTCGCTAATGTGCACCAGGGTTTGTTAGTTGATTTTTTCTTTACTGCTTTTTTTTAATCACTTCAAAAATGATTATCTTTTTTTTTTCTTTGTCATTTTGCAGCTTTACATTTAGTGTTGATTCAATGAGACAACAACAGGGATTAGTATCTAATGATTGCACAGAATCAAATACCATTATAACGCAGCTACTGAACTATTGTGTGTACCAGTGGAAGAGTGTAATGTAAAAACCTGGGTTTTAATGTCTGTTGTTTTACCTGTTGATGGGGCGGCAAAGTGAGCACTCATGATCACCTGTGTTCTCTTTCTTCTTCTCATAAAGGAATTTGGCGTCCAACTCCCTGGAGCACATCTCCTGGAAGGTCTTTCACTTCCTACCACTGCTGAACCTGTGAGTCCAGAGAAGCACGTGTCATTCATTCTGGTTCACATTTACGGTGAATTTCCATGAGGCAAAGATGGCCAAGAGGGAGGGGGAAAAAAAGTCCCTGGTGTATTTACAGAGAGACAAGAAAAGAAAAATGCAGACTAGCTCCTTGTTCTCTTTTCATTTTGGTAACAAGGGTGGCAGCCTTGAGGCAGAACTTGTTTGCATTTGGAATGGGGACTGAATAGCACCACTGAATCAGGTCATGCTGAATTATCATCTGCTATGGTTAAATTGAGAAGAGCATCTGTTGAATCTACAGCGTCCATTATGCATCGGTACATAAATAGTTCATGCTGTTGTAAACTGGAAAACACAATAATCAGCCAACGCAAGCAATTAAGTAAAGGTTCTTGAACAAACAACTGGCAGCAGTATCCACAAACATCGGGGCCAATGGATCCAACATCTCACTGAGATCATAGAGTGCGGGATAATATCTTCATATTTCTAAATTGAAATCATAGCGGGCCACCAAACATCTTTTTCTTAATTTTTCATTTATGCATCAAGGCACAAATTTGAGAAATTCCTGTGAGGCGAAAGAAACTTCTGCGCGCGGAGCTGACATTGTCACGCACACCTACTTTGAAGTACACCGATGTCACGTTTTAAGAAAAAAAAAACACAAAAGACACTAAGTAATACTTTTACTTTTTCTAAAGGTTAAATTTTAATAGGAGGCTTTTCAGTGGCCACTGTCTGCATATTGTAAGGTTTTACAGAAGAAAAGTACTGCAGCCTTTTGCGGACTGATTGACAGCTCCCCTCTTTAGTGCATTTCCCCCTACTGGTAATGGCTCGACGAGTTTTTCAGAGCTGAAGACAAATTACAATGATTATTGGAGCTATCTGGAGGTACACAGCGTAGGGGGTTATTTTGAATATAAGGTAAATTCTGCCCAGATTCATCATATTTCAGAATATTACTTACTTCATTTCAAGTGAATAGGATTCCGAACCAAAAGCAAGAATGAGTGATTTTGTTATTAGGGAAAGATAGCGTTTACTAAATAAACTGAATCTATCGGGATGAAACTGATAGGTTGATGAAATGGAATTCGATTGGGTTAAAATGTCAATATGTGCGTATTTACCTTGTTTCTTTTCAGGATTCTGCGGGACAATCCTCTCGTTTGCTCATGTGACCTCCACTGGCTGCAACAGTGGCAGAAGCAGGAACGCGGTGATCTGGAAAACCAGATGTTATTTTGTAAATCACATGAGCAAGAAATACCCCTCAGCTCTATGGTGATCGCAAACTGCAGTGAGTTTGATTTTTAGATCGTTAATGATCGAATTGTAATATGACTCTGTGCCGTGTCGCTTGATGTTACTGGTGTGTGTCATCAGCATTGCACAAATGTCCTTCAATTACGACTAGTTCGGAAATTTGCTGGTACATTCGAGAATAAATCTGCAAACGTATTTCTTAATTTTGGGGTGAGAGCAGTTCAGTTCGTGGAGCGGGCGTCCCTCCAATCAGGAGATTGGCAGTTCGATTCCTGACTCCGCCTGAAGTGTCCTTGGACAAGACACTGAACCCCGAGTTGCTCCCGATAGCCTGGTTGGCGTCTTGCATGGCAATAATTTTGATATCTTAATTTTAATGTGATATCAGCCTGGTTTGCCTTACTACGGGTTTGACCGCAAGACTTTGCCCCTTTTCTTTACCCTGGTCTGGATTGCAATGCCAAAGATCAGGGAATTTATTTTCGAAGGAATCTGTGTCTCACAGCCGTCAAAAGATCTTAAAAACACATTCCCGCACCCCCTAAACCTTGTGACACACATGCTAATGATCCATCACATTATGAATTATTAGTTGTTGGTTTTTTTTTTCACTTTTCCACAGATGTCAATCAATGTTTTGACATAAATCAAGAGAAGATATGGTTCTTTATCTTGGTTTCAGGATCACGCTCACGGCAAATATCTGCCCCCCCATGACTTTTAAGACTTTGGTCTGAGCTGATATTACTGCTTAATGCAGCGTGATATTCTCTACGCTGAGTGCTGCTTTATGTATGGGGCTTGGAAAGAGAGAAAGGGGGAAAACTGTGAGTGGCTGGTGAAGCCGGCTGAGCAGGTTAAGTATCACTAATAAACCATCAGCGGGATGTTGCTAAAATAAATGTTCATCCTGGTGAAATGGAGGTTATTTTCCACACGGCTAGGACGAGCCACATTTCCAAAGAAACTGGGGCGGCATTGTTGCTTTAATCATGTACAGTAGGAACATCTTGTTGCCAGGAAACATACGGGGGGAGTGTTCTTGGCTTCGGGCTGATTCGAAATGAAAAAAAAAAAAGTTCTAAAAGAAAGAAAGATAGAAAGCTGTGCTCTCCCCTCACGTTATCAGCCCGTGCTCGTCTATCTCCACTCACGCCGGTTCTCTCCACTGTGCCCAGCGCTGCCCGAGGTGACCATCCTCCCATCAAACAGCAAGATTCAAGAAGGGGGCGACCTGTCGTTCGAGTGTCACGTGACAGGAAGTCCCACCCCGCAAGCCAGCTGGCGGACGGACGGCCTCAAGTCGCACTTCTTCAAGCAGGTAGCGTGCACACCTGAGATTTAGAGGATACAACACTTAAAAGGTAGTTCACAATGCCGACATGTAAATAAAGCATAGAGTAAAATCATCCACTTCACAGTTTCTGCTTGGCTTGGAATTGTTTCCAACATAAAGGATATTTATATGAGTAAATGAATGAATCACAGAACCTCCAATGAATTGAAGGATGTTGACATCTCAGCTGAATACATGCTGCCCTTTAGACCAGCGAACCCCTTTTCAATGTGAACAAGCATTGGAATGTGATGTAGAAGTCAAATCCAACACCTAATACAAAGGCAGCGAAAGAAAACGCCAAAGAACCTCCGCGTGAGTCTCCGTCCGGTTAACAATGTTCTTTCTCCTCTCAACCCTGTGTCATTACAACTTGGGCAAATACCGCGCAGAGACACGTTGTCGACTATTAATGAGGGAGACATGTAAAACCAGGAGTTTTAAGAATGATAATGTCGCGATCGTAATGTTACACATGTCAGACACCCATCTTGCTCTTATAGTATTTTTGTGTGGGCTTAATACATGTCTTTAACAGTGTCTTTTTGAATGCACTGCATCAATAGATTTAAAATGTACCATTAATGCACTTTGAAAAAAAAAAAAAGAAATTGTCCACTTTCCTCTTTGTGCTTCACAGCTCTTTAGTGCAAGTGTGTCCTTAATATTGTCAGTTGGGTTTAGTCGTCTATTGATCTGGTAAAGTGGAGTAATTTGGATCCCACTTCATCCCTCTAACCTGTATATCTCTAAGTGATCCATATGTAGTAGTGACCCGGCTGCATTAACATCCTCCACTGTTTTGCCCGCTGTCGCAGGATAGAATCTCAGGCTCCACATTAGAGCTGGTCCTGCAACTCTCCAACGTCTCATCTGGCGACAACCTGCACAACTTGACTTGCGGCGCAGAGAACCAAGCGGGGCCCAGTGAGGATATGGTGCAATTGGATATTGAGTGTGAGTGTCTGCCCAAAAGAAAAAAAGAAAAAAAGGAGACGAAAATACACAGTTTTTAAAGGCTTGAGTCAAAGTCGTCTGGGTAAATGGAGGTTAGGAAGAGAGCACACCAGGGCCATTTTTCTAGCGCGGGTTGGGTGGACAGTCGGAGAAAGGAAAAATGCACCACGCAGATTCCTTTCTAAATGCCCCTTCAACACATACAAGTGTGTTCCCACCATGCGTCTAATGGAGCTCTCTGTCATCTGCCACTCACTCTGGCAACCGGTGAGAAGTGTTAAAAGTGCTGGCTTGCCATTTAACTCGAGGATACAATGGAAGGGACAAAAGAAAATGAACTTGCCTCTCCTCGCTCTTAAAGAACTCCTATCTCGAGCCCGGCATATGCCTGAATTACAGCTTTGGCTGGACCCGGGAGGTTTGCTGTTGTTTTTCTCCTTTCAGGCACATTAGTGCGTCTGAAAAGTTGGAAGGAATGACAGCGCCCCAGTGGTCCCACAGCAAACGGATTTGAATGCATTAGTGATACATTACCGCAAATACGGCCCCAAACGATATCATATATCAACCGACTCGGTGACACTCGTCGGGATGTAACGCCAAAAAAAGAGCAGGGGCGCCAATCAGCTGCAGCTCGATGCACGAGCATCAAGGGACAGATAATGAACACCGGGAAAATGGGGCTGATAACCGTGCTAAGATCTGATTTGAGTCCGCGCTAATGGACTTTTCCCTCCTACTCCGGAAAACCGCTTCATCTGCAGTGATTGGCAGTCTGTAAAATGCGTTAGTGCGGCTAATCTATCAACATCAGCCCCCCTGGTGGACGGTCACTCGTTAACCACTAGCCCTTTAATTACTCTTAATTACCTCCCAGAACAGTGGGTGTTTACAGCTGAATGCCTCTCTATGGCTTTCATTCAGGGTACTTGATGTTTTTTGCAATCACATTGTTTGCGACGACGCTTTTCCAATTTTGAAAACGAGAAGTCTTTTTTTTATGCACAAAATCCACATCAGGTTCCGCAAATCCCCATGCAATCCTTTCATGTGCCGCATTTTCAAAATGTCCATTGTCTAATTTTGCCTGAGAACTGGCAGGCTCATTAAATATAATTCTAGCCTTCCTTTTACCCTGCAGTGAAATGGTTTGGGTTTGATCATTCCGGGTCACAAACGGATGAATAGTTAAATGTGATTAATTGAGCCCAATTTTTTTTTTCCCTTGGAGTGTTGGAGACGTCAGAAAGACTCGACTTAAGAGTCCAGGAGACAAAACGTCCCGACATACCCTTTAGCACAGCACTTTTCGAGGCGGGATCAGTAGGGTTAAGAGCAGCCCGACGGCCCCTGCGGGGTGAGGGGTCTCTGTGTTTCGGAGTTGTGTAACGATCCGGACGGGGGCTGCTTCCTGGAACAGGGTGGCCGGCGAAAGCTTCCAGGTAGCTTTTTTGTCTTCCTGAGGTGTGTCACGACCCGGATTCATTATTCATAGTAGGTCAGCGCAGGTTCGACGTACAGATTGAGATCATTGATTGGTGGAAATTCATTAGGAACTGAGGGGATAACCGACCAGCTGCAGACTCCTTGACCAAGGAGATGGTTCAAGACCATAGCCACCATTATTCCGCTGTTTTATGAGCAGGAAGATGCTGAGAATGTTACTTAACTCCATGACAGGGAACTTCTGATCGGTCCACTTCAATGACGGAAACGTCGGCGCGCATAAGCTTTGTTACCGTTTTACGTATCGGACCGATCTGATAACTGACTCCATGCGGGGGTTTTTTTCCCTGTCAACACATCAGTGGTGCATGACAAACATATCTCTATGGCAGTCAATTTGATTGGTGTACAGGCGCCAAAGATGAACTTGAGCAGAGACTAGATATAATCAGGGGTTTTCAGTCTTGAGTTGGTTGGGTTGTTCTGAGACAGGACCCATGAATGAAGCCTCACTTTGTCTTTGGTTGCCGCGAGTAAGAAAGTCTTGATTGGTCTGCAGTTTGTGCCCTGACCCTATAACTACCCAGAACTCCAAGACCAACCCTGATCTAATCAGACATATCAATTATTTGGAAATCTGAGCTGAGACAGACTGAAACATCTGCTGGTTGTACTGTTGGACCACTTTGTTGTGACAGCCACAAACGCAATTCATCAAATGTTAACTTTATCGTTAGCTTTTCAGTGTACCTGCTCACAATTCATCGTCTTCTACTCTGAATCATATCTGTCTTTTCTCCTGTCAGTTCCCGCCAGAATCATCACCCTGGGAGACGCCGTGCAGCAGCACCGCTGGTGTTTCCCCTTTATTGTGGACGGCAATCCGGAGGTGAACATCACCTGGGAATATAACGGCAAAATTCTCCAGTGGAACGGCTTCACGTACACCCAGACCTTCCCTGACGCCAATGACGGCTCGTTGAAACACGGCTGCCTCTACCTTGACAAGCCAACCCACATTAACAATGGCCTGTATACCCTGATCGTGCAAAACAAACTGGGACGGGACCAGGCCACTGCCCTCGGGGACTTCATGGAAAACCCCTTCGACTCCGATCCGGAGGGGAAGATTATCGGTAGGTCCGCGAAATGTTGTTTTTCATTGAAATTTCCCATCAAAATACGACAATGGCAATAGGGTAAAACACAACTAAACAGAGAAATCTATTCCAATGTCTGGAAACAGCTGGATCCGATGCTGTGGGCATTAGATTACCTTTGCAATAATTTGCGCAAAATACTGGGTGATTATTGACGGACACGGGAGGGAAAACCTCATTACAGCCATTCAAGTCCACAGCTTGAAGCGGAGCACAGTATAAGCACGTAAATCCATTAATCAATACCAGTAATGGCCTTTCACACACATGTATGTTGGACAATGAGAGAACTTCATGTAAAGTATGTATTTGTTGTGTATGATTCCTAAGTGGTTAGTGCCTCACCTACACAGCAAGAAGGTCCCAGTGTTCTCATAATAGAGAATGAATAAATGAATGATTAGCCAGGTGGTCTCGCATTTGTTGTATGTTGTTTCAAAGATCAGGTTAGCAAAATTCAAAGGTCACAACTACTTTACTGAGGATCCCGTCGAAACACATCGTCTGCACCTTGTGGACTTTCATCATCTCCTTTTTAAAATTGAAGCAGAGTTGATTTTCAGTTTTGGCCAAAATGCGGCACAAGGGGTGGGTGTGCGGGGCATGGCGGTTGCAAACGGTCACACAGAGGCACGGAAACTTCAGGTCAATCGCTTATCGTGTAAACACGGTTTTCTTTCCAAGGGCTTAATGGATTTAAACCTCACACCAAAAGGTCAATTGTAACGACCGACTAACTAAACTTGACACCGGTGCACACCTAATTTCAGACAAATGTTTGCCTGCTATGTGTAACTAAATATGTCTGTGTTTTTCTTTTTCCCCCACGTCAGTCATAAACACAGATCCAAGTGAGTCTCTGATTTTCCTCTGCAAAAATATATAAAAATATATTTCTTTGCGCTAGCGGTGCAGCGTAGACTTGACATTACTCGTGTAATTCCATCGGAAAACCTCCTTCTTTGTCCCTCAGTTCCTGCAAACAAATCAGACATGGACGTCACGGAGAACATGGAGAATCGGGTGTTTGTGGTAAGCCATTGTGCAACCACCACTACCGATAAATCTCAATGTGTGTGTGTGTGTTTGTGTGTGTGTGTGAGTGAGCGCAAACCTGTGTTTTTTGTTTGCACAGGTGTCTGTGGCCGTGGGTCTCGGTCTGTTTGCCTGCACCTTTCTCCTCATCGTGGTGCTGGTCATTAACAAGGGTGGCCGGCATTCCAAGTTGGGCATCCACCGTAAGTCACGACACATTGTCTTTTTGCTTCGAGTGAGACGCCACGGCAACAAGAAAAATGCGAGTTCTTTGGAAAATAACCTTAAAAAGGGACACCGGAGCAAGAAACTGCCTCAGTGTTAAAACTGAATAACAGGTGCCGGCTGCAGGCACGACTCTGCAGACCGCCGGCTGATTCTCCAGCCTGTTCTGACTGGTTTATCCACTAGTGGAATTTAGAATTTTCTAAATGAGAGGCAAATTTCAACTCGTCATTATCGAAAGAATGGATGCTCATATTCTACTTGTATAGAATCACTAATAATATTAGCTCAGCTACTATATTGCTGCTATATTGGTACAAGGGTATTTTAATTCCAATTACATCTTTTGGTATAATGCTTATGTATTTTTAATTATTTTTCTTTTTATAAGACAGTGCAAACTGTGGAGAAATTATTCCAACCTGGAATTTAGGAAACCAAACCCAAACACAATCACCACCTTGAGGACTACAATATTGTAATAAAAATAATTATATTGATAATATATTGATTATTAAATGATTACAATAATAATGATAATATTAATAAGTGTTTTTCATCAACGTGTCATACAGAATAGAAGAACTCTGAGTAGGAAATAATGAAATTTTAAAAAATCGTTTGTTCATTCATTCATTCATTCATTGCCTATTATGTAGTCAGGGACGTGGTGGGGTCAGAGTTTTACCAGGGCTTTCCCAGACAATCTGCTCTCAGCCCGGCAGTTTTATGGGATATAAGGGAATGAAGCATCGGTGAATTTTCTGAGACAAATCCATTTGTAAATCCCTCACAACAAAAAATTATGATCAGGCCGATAAGTCCCATGAGATCATGACCTCCGTCCAATCTTCTCAGTTATTTTTCTTGTAGACCTGACAAAAGGCTGCATTCGCGATAGTGCCTGTATTGCAATTCACATAAAATATTCAAGGGCTTCACCCTGGACATCCCAGAAGCCTGAAAAAAGTAAACTGGCTAAATGACTCTCTAATGAGCCAAATGGCCTATTTGGCAGGAGCAGCACCAGATTTCCTCTACTTTGAGACAACAGCAGATTTGGGAAATAAAATGACTTTGTGAAACCATGTATCATCACAGATGAGGTGTGGTTTTCCGCACCGCCCATATAATCCAATTGATCTGGGTCTTGCGATGCACAGCTGGAGCGGCCTGATGAAGTCACGGTCGGTAAATTACAGACGCTCGCCCTCAAAAACAGAAAAAAAAAGCACAGGAAGCGGAACGGGTAATCAAATGTCCCTCCGAATGATCGTTTCAAATCACAGATGGTGCTGCCGGGCCCTCCGGAGAACCCACTGATTTCGGACCTCCGGCGAGCTGCAACTTTGCACGCGTGCAGCCACCGCCTCGGCCCAGCTAAAGTGCCTTAATTACTCCAAGAGAGCGGCGGCAGAAACCTCCCCTGGCCACCACCACGTGGTGTGGGCCATTAACGATGATGGATGAATGGATGGATGGATGGATGGATGGAAGAACAGCTCCATGTGATACACAACCCCCAACACACAAAAGTATACATGGACACATTTGCAGTTCTCACTGCTCAAAGTGCCTAAGTGGGCCTGATTGCCTAAGTGGACTCTGCTTCATCCTTCCTTCCCTCCATCCCCTCGGCCTGCTCTTTGTTGTTCCATTCTCCTCCTATGTTGGACTCTAGGGGTTCTGCGGTTTGCCTTTCCATGTGAGATTTCACAATTTGCACCCCACTTGTATGACTTTTAATACGCGCTGCAGTCGCAGTTGCTAACAGTCGGGCTTCCAATGGTCATTTTCCGCCTTCAGTGTGCCCTGATTGCCACATAGCTGATGATGGTGATTAGTCTGTCACCATGGCACCAACAAATGTGCACCCAAGTTTGCGGCGCAGGTTGATTCCTTGAAGGGAAAAATGGTTTCTGAATTGCTACTCTTTATGTTAGTGCAATCAAAAATGGTCGGACACTGATTAGATGTTCCATGTCTTTCAATTGCACTTGTTTACGTCCCAACCCGCTCCATTAGGTTCATCAGTTTTGGGAACGGAGGACGACCTGGCCGTGTCGCTTCGCTTCATGAACTTCGGAAGCAGCCCGCCTTCCTCGGACGAAGACTCCGGCTTATCGAGCTTTGTGGAGAACCCGCAGTACTTCTGTGGCATCATCAAGGACAAAGACATGTGTGAGTGTTCCCGCTGAGCTCACCATCGACACTGAAATGGAACCAAACCCGTTCTCTGATATCTAAAGTCAATCTTATAAAAAGCCCGTTGAAAAGAACAAATTTTTAACTGATTCAGATTTCATGCTTATGTTTTTATGCCCTCTTCGTTTGGCTATTATATTAATTCTAAGCAATTCACATATCATGATGTGCCGAAAATTTAAAGTAACTCTGGGGGTACTTTTACAGCAATCAGTTAAAAAAAAAAAGATGATAATGTGGCATAGTTGTTGAGACGGGCTGATTTCTCCCCTCAAAAGGCTGCTATAAATATTCTGTGCCCAATAATACCAGACATTGCAAGTATCTGAGCCACTTTTCCGCTATTTTGACAATTTGTCTGACCCCCTTTAAACTCAGGGCACCTCTAGATTGGAACGGTCTCAGCCCTCACTGTGCCCTGGAGGGGAACAGAAAGAACACGGAGTCAGGGGTACGGAAAACCAAAGCCAAAGTCGCTTTTAACGTCGTACAAATGAAGAAACGTGCTCTGAATTGTTTATTCCTTATTCTTCGATGTGAAAGCTGTTGCCGGCTTCTACATGGCAAAGAAACTCTTCGCATCTACTTTCGATTTTCCTCAACCTACCTTTCCCGCACCCTGTCATGGAGCAGTAGCTGTCAATTTTTCCTGGTATATTTTGGAGCGGTTTGAACCTGCACACGTCGCTAACAGATTGTGAACATAAAGGGGGGAAAAATTGAGGAGTTTTTATTTATCGTGTGTTGTTCTTAAAGCTCTTCCACTTCAGCAGATATCTTCATAAATCTGACAAGGACATGGAGCAAAACCCACCACAAACGGCATCAAAACTTTCAAAGTCGCGTTTTTTGTTTTTTGGGGGGACAACGCAGAGGCGTGTCATGCACGCAGGTCTGCGGGGGAATTGCGAGAGACGTTTACTTGAATTGCATGGTCCTTTACTTTTCTGTCATCGAGGTAAAGTTCTTTCAGCTTCAAGGCACAGCGGTTGAAAACGATATGAAAAAGTAAATGGCGGGTCTTATCGCCCCTGGGAGGTCGTCACCTTATTGTTTTGTGTCGTTGTTTTCTTTTGTTGTTTTTTTTTCAACCTGGACTCATTGAGGTCGATAAAAAGGCCCGCATGTATGAAAAGCCATTATGGTAATTACTACATGCGAGAAGAACCTGAGTCTCTATCTGAGCTCCTGCAGCTTAAACAAAACACTTGTGAAAGTGTGCTTGTAGCTGCCGCTCAGAGCAGGCGTGCCTCCAATCCACAGGTTGGCGGTTCGATTCCCTGCTCTTCATTACCGCATCTCAAATTGTCCTGTGAACCTCAAGTTGCTCCCCGGTTAGCGCCTCGCATACGAGGTCTGCCGCCAAATCGCTGCGCGTGGATGGATGAATGCTATCTGCCCCTTTGAAACCTCGAGGCGTGAAGGTACTTTATAGGTTGAGACCGTTCAAAAGCACTTTTCCGTTTCCTATTCGTTCACCCTCAGGTGTCCAGCACATCAAACGCCAGGACATTGTGTTAAAGTGGGAGCTCGGCGAAGGAGCTTTCGGCAAAGTCTACCTGGCGGAGTGCGCCAACCTCAGTCCTGACAGTGACAAGATGCTGGTCGCCATCAAGGCAAGTGGATTCTCACGGGTTCTTTCCAAGTGGAACCTTAATGTATTCATTCCTCTTGGGCTCCATTAATAAAACAATGGCAGCTTGACACTTTGGGAAAAAAAAGAGCCGCTGATGTTAAGTGAGTAAATTATGGTGTTGCAAAACGGCTGAAGTAGTGAGATTACACAGATGAAACGTTCCAGCCAGTGAATTCCATTAGCATATATATTTTCAATATGCTGTTCAAAAGAAAAGAAACACAGACAAATCCTTTCCTCAGTCTCCATGGTTACAAGAAGAAAATAAATTTTGCTGCTATTGCACATATGTTTCGCCTTTATTCGGGTCTGGCGTGTTGCATTCACATCGAGCTCAACAGGTTGATCAAACCACAACAAATTAAAGCATTGCTAGGAATCCGAGTCCGTGCTGATTTATTGTTGCCATTTTATAGACACAAGGTTGAGAAGCACCTCATGAAGCAAGACGTTTATGCGTTTAAAAACTGCATTCAAGCGTCCTCATTATGTACTTTTGTGCCGCTCGGCCTGTTGCTTGTCTGGATTAGACCCTGAAGGACGCCAATGAGTCGACCCGGCAGGACTTCCAGAGGGAGGCCGAGCTGCTGACGGTGCTCCAGCACCAGCACATCGTCCGCTTCTACGGCGTCTGCACGGACGGGGAGCCGCTGGCCATGGTGTTCGAGTACATGAGGCATGGAGACCTGAATCGCTTCCTTCGGTAGGTTGGTGGGACCCGTCGCCATGGTGATTCCACCGAGAGCGGGATGCAGCGTCAGTGAAGACGTCTTGTCATACTAGTGGGAGCCGAAATGGTCTAAAACCATGTCTGTTTGAATCAGGTGACAGTTTTGACACATGGTTCTCTTTAAGGAGGTCAAGGGTCAAAAATTTACAACATCCTATTCAACAGATGTACACGTAGCTAAGGTTTCATGTTAAGTTATTAAAAAAAATAGTGGTGGTGGTGGAGCGCTTCCGCTTCACAGTAAGAAGCCCCCTGGTTGGATTCCGACACGGGCCTTTCTGTATAGTGTCTCCATGCTCTTCCCGTGTCTGCGTGGGGTTCCTCTGGGTCAACAGTCCAAAAACATGCCGGAGGTTCACAGGGGACCCTTATATTGTTCAGACATGCAAATGAGAGCGTGAATGCTTGCGCGTCTCTACGTGGCATGTGAACGAATGAGTGAATTGAGTCGTATCCTCGATTCCCATTTCCCCCAAGCATCCTTGTTCAAGATACTGAACCCCAACTTGCTCACAAAGGCCTGGATAGTGCCTGACATTGCAGCTCTGCCACCATCAGTGCGCGAGCGAGTGTGTGTGAATGGGTGAATGCTATTGAGTGTAAAGTGCTCCATTAGTTGAGACCATTTACCTTTGATTTCACTTTCAATTTTGTAAAATAGTTTACCCAAAATGCTTCTCTATTCTATGACCATCACTTATTTTAAATATTCAGGTTCAATCAGCTTTGGACATTTTTCTCAGATAAATTGATTATTTACAATTATTCCAGTCACGTTTACTTCTACTTACTTCAGAAACATACGCGACAAAGTTTTAAGCCAAATGCAGAAATTTTGTGACACCGAGGAGGCAGTTTGACAGGTTACACTAATTTCTGAAGCTTTTCTTCTCCAGTTTCCGCTCTTTGACACTTCATTCGCTGCCTCTTACTTCAGGCCCCTCTGACTCCTTCATCTTGTCCAAATGACAATTCCGATAAAGATGGAGGTCGTTCTGCTAAATGGGTCTAAATCTTATTTGGAGGCTCCATATTGAATGCAACTGTGAGTCAGGATGTGTCAAGGCATGGCACAAACGCGTCATTGACAAGTTTTCCCTTTACAATGTTTGCTTCAAATAAGTGTTGACAGAAGTAATAATATCTACATCAAGCACTTGGATAGATTTAGACCCTGTGGTGGTTCGGTTTCATATCAGATTGTAATAAAACTGACATTGCCGGGAAAGAACGAGAGAGAGAGATGTTTATGTGCTCGTTTATAACGGAGAACACTTCAGGGACTCTCAAGCCTCTGTGAGTGTTGACCTATCAGAGCTCACTTGGCACCGACTGAACTCACTTTGAGAGCAGAGCCGGCCTGCCAGGTGTCTCCAGGAGACAGATTGGGAATGAAAACGCACGCAAACAGATGCACACAAACACTTTGCCTGGGATATATGTTTGCCAACGGGTGGAAATCGCATTTCGAGCAGACAGAACGGGTGAGACGTCTGTGGGCGCCCACGATGCAGCTGCTTTCCCGCCCCGCCACCTGCCTTTTAAACTAATAGTGATTGTATAGACAACTTCCTTTGTCAGGAGGAGACCAAGGGAAAAGGAGAGATATTAGGATGGATGGAGATAAATCGTCAGTGATTTGCTCATTTAGGCCGGAGCTGGACGTGAGAGTGGGTGTTTATGATCCACGAGAGCGACTGTGAAACGTTAGAAGAGTTGAATCGCATTATCGCAAATCAATTGCAGGCTTATTATAAGCCTGATGTTTTCTACTAAGCGTCATTGTTAAACGGCTTTTATTGCGGCGTGGTCACGCTGACCACGTCTCCGATGCTCTCAGAACCTCATGTACGTCAGAGACGCTCAACGGGCTGATTGCAAGCTGAGGCCATTGTGCTTCGGGTCCACAGAGGCTGACGTCGTAGTCACCAACATACTGGGGGACCCATTCCTGAGTTTAATTACTCTCAACATCAAATGGTGGCAAGGGGCGATATCAGAGGTGGAGAGTCAGTATTTAGTCACAACCAAGCTAGGAACAGAATCCAAGGATATAAATAAATAAATAACCCGTCGATAAATTCAAATGTGATGGAAAATAATACCAACCACTCGTTTCCTGGCATCTGTCCTTCTGCAGAAATGAAACGAAAAAAACAGACATTACCTGGATTATAAAAAAAAACCAAAAAAACAACCAATCAGCCGATGAACCAACTAAGTTCACCAGCAATATTGATAAATGAGGCATCCGGTAAGGACAAAAATTTAAATCTGAATCAAATTCGCTTACAGCTACAAGAAAATGACCGGGAGGTTAAAACTATTGTATGGGGTAGCAATGCAGTGTTTATCGCTTCTGCAAGAAGCTCCTTGGTTCACTTCGGACACAAGGCCTTTCTCTGTGGAGTCTCCATGTCCCCCAAGTGTCTGCGTGGGTTTACTCTGGGTTCTCAAATTTCCTCGCAAAATCAAAAAACATGCAAGAGGTTCAGTGGATATCCAAAATTGACCAGACATGACTGAGAGGGCGAATGGTCGTACGCCACTATATGCGGCCCTACAATCGACTGGCGACCAGTCCGGAGTGACCCCCACCTCCCGCCCAGCTGGGACAGGCTCCTTTATTGCAGTAAGTTTGGTTCCAGAACCAGCTGCGATAAACAAAGAACCACGATCGTATTTTCAATCCATCCATCCATCCATCCATCCATCCATCCATCCATCGTCTGCCACCTATCCTACTCAGGGATTGCAGGGATGCCGGGGCCTATCCCAGCCGCCATCGGGCGAGAGGCGGGGTTCACCCTGGAGTGGTCGCCAATCAATCGCGTGGCCACATATACATACAGACAACCATTCACTCTCTCATTCACCCATCTGGGCAATTTTTCCAACTTTTCCAATTAATCTGCTCCATGTTTCTGAACGGTTGGAGAAAACTGGACAACACCAACGCAGACGCAGGGAGAACATGCAGCTCCACACAGAAAGGTCCCTTGTTGGAATCGAGCCAGGGTCCTTCTTGCTGTGAGGCCGAAGCCACCGTGCCATCCACAATCGGATTTTCATTTTATCATTCATATATATTTTAAAGCTTTACCGACCCTACTCATACTCTTATAAACACTCCCTGCATAATTCACACAAACACAACACCGCGGAGTAGCTAAATGAATAGCGATCGTGAAATGGACAAGGCAAGACGCTTAATGCATGCTATGCGTAGGAGATGCAGAGAATGATCGCTGAGCGAATCACCGCCAAGGATACACAAAACCATGCGCTGATTGGTCGCCAGCCAATAAATTGCTTATTTTACCTTTAAAACAATTGAAATAATGAATATTTAAAAATATGTTTAACCTGCAAACACCAGTAGTATAGCAAAAAAACAGGGCTATAAAATTATGTATGTGGGTTAAAAGTCTGCGAAATATTGAGACGAGGATACACTGTCTAGATCATGAATGAATGAATAAAAGTATATTAAAATCATATGACGGTCAGATCTATGCTGATGGATCTGATTCTTCTCATTAGATGTTTGGAAAAGATTTTGACCGAAAAAAAAATCTGTATTTGGCCCGCAGGGCTCACGGTCCTGACGCCCGGATGCTGGACGACTCCAAGATGCCGCCCCTGGGTGAGCTCACCTTGCCCCAGATGCTGCACATCGCCGCCCAGATTGCGTCTGGAATGGTCTACCTGGCTTCGCTGCACTTCGTCCACCGCGACCTTGCGACCCGCAACTGCCTGGTGGGAGAAGGACTGGTGGTCAAGATCGGGGACTTCGGCATGTCGAGAGACATTTACAGCACGGATTACTACCGGGTGAGCCCGTGGTGTACCAAAAGTTTCAACTCTAGTTTAGCATATATTCTTCATGTGTCCTGGCTATTTAGAATCAGAATGATCAAAATAAGCAGCGAAACTTGGGAAAAAAAGAAAAGATGTCAACATCCCAACTGGAGGAAGTTGATTATTTTTTGAACGCTGTCTCCCAGGTAAATTAGAAAACCAGGACTGGCTCCAGGTTTATCAGGATTATAAATACTGTAGTTTCGAAACAATTTTGGTTTTACAGGCCCAGGAAAAGAGTTTCCCCTCCTGTCAAATTGTAATCATCAATTGCAAATGAAAACAAACAAACCAACCAACCAAAATAAAAGATATTTATGAAGAGAGGTATCTGTTTCTGGACAATCTAAAGACCAAATCTGTCACAAACCACTTTCCCGCCAGGAAAGTGGTGGATAAAAGACAACGGAAGCCACGGCATTAGTTAAAAGAGGCCCTTTTGTCGTTGCCTATGGATCTGAATTGGATTGTGAGACATTCAAGGATTTGCTCTCAAGTCTCTGTACTCAGGAAAGTACTTGAATATTCACTCTGATACTCTTCATGATGGTAAAATAGCCTCTGCTTTGATGCATGCGATACAAGAAAATATTTACATTTTAATAATCAAGTCAAAGTCAACTTTATTGTCAATGCTACCAAATGTCACACGTACAGAGCAAGGAAATAGCGTTTCTTTAGACCCACGGTGCAAAGGGATGCAGCTGGTCAGGATGCCCCTAATGGTGCCTCTGTAGAAGGTGGTCATGATGGGGGGTGGGGCTTTAGCTCTGCTAAGCTTGCGGAGGAAGCAGAGACGTTGGTGTGCTTTCTTGGCCAGCGATGCAGTGTTCGTGGTCCAGGAGAGGCCCTCTGACACATGCACACCCAGGAACTTGGTGCTGCTCACCTTCTCCACCAGGGCACCGTTGACCTTTAGAGGGGTGTGCTAATTGCTCTCTCCTGAAGTCCACAACAATCTCCTTCATCTTCTCCACGTTCAGAGAGAGATTGTTGGCACCGCACCACAAGGCAAGGTTGCTCAGCTCGCTCCTGTAGTTAATCTCGTCTCCGTTGTTGATGAGAGCAACCACAGTTATATCGTCTGCGTACTTGATGTACTTGTTGAGTCTTGAGTCGTAGGTCGGTGTGCAGTCGTGTGTCAGCAGCGTGAACAGAAGGGGGCTCAGCACACATCCTTGGGGAACCCCTCTGTTCACAATGATGGTACGGGATGTGTTCCTGCCGACCCATACTGCCCGCGGTCTTCCTGTCAGGAAGTCCAACAGCCAGTTGCACATCGAGGCACTGAACCCCAGCTGGTCCAGTTTATGAGTGAGGTTCTGGGGGATGATCGTGTTGAAGGCTGAGCTGAAATCGACGAACAGCATTCTGACGTACGAGTCCTTAGTGTCCAGGTGTGTGAGGGCTGAGTGGGGGGCGGTGGAGATGGCATCGAGCGATTCGACCGATATGCTAACTGGTAGGGATCCGGGGGGGGACTTAATGTACTCCATGACTAGCTCAAAGCCCTTCACGGGGATAGGAGTGAGTGCAACTGGGCGGTAGTCATTGAGGAAGGAAGGGGGTCTGTTTTATGATATTTGTCCGCAAAAAAAGGAAAACTAAACATTCACCTTGTTCCAGGTCGGGGGGAGAACCATGCTGCCAATCCGCTGGATGCCCCCGGAGAGCATCATGTACAGGAAGTTCACCACGGAGAGCGACATCTGGAGCTTCGGTGTGGTGCTCTGGGAGATCTTCACCTACGGCAAGCAGCCCTGGTATCAGCTCTCCAACAGCGAGGTGGGTCCGCTGGTCATAACATCAGGGAATACTTTACGTTGGCCCAAAAAAATAAAACAAGAAAAAAATGAATAGTATAAACTTACAGAATATTGAGGAGACCAAATATTCGGCTAAGTTGCTAAGTACTTACAGACCTGAATTTACTGATTCCCCTCCAAATATCCCAACCGATGGTTCCCCCCAGACCCTGTTGCACTTCCTGTCAGGGCCAGGCAATCCAATCTCCGCTCAGAGAGCAAAGGATTACTTGAGAATTTTGCCCCTGAAAAACAAAAAAGCGCAGTCATAGGTCATCGAAAATAGCATTGAGGCTCATCGGACACTTTACCAACCTTCAGGACGTCCAAGTGTTTTATAAAAGTCCAACAGCAAATGAGGAACTCAGTGATGACCTCCTTGAAGCCTCGGTTACAGCCATGTCCTTTTCTTTCAAAATAAAATTGATAGGATTCTCAAGTTTGCCACGTTTGAATGTGCAGTGCATCTGAGGAAAAGGTTTCGAGCGCAGGTACATGTGAACAACAAAAAAATGCAACCATGGCAAGCGTGCATCTTACTGCATTCACAGTGAATAATTTTTCTAAATACGATAACTATTTCTTCTTCGCGCCGTAAAAAAAGGCACAGCCTTTCGTCGGCGTGTGTCTGTGGAGGCCGAGCGTAGTGGACTTTGATGCTGCTCTTCCTCTCAAAGCAATCAATGAGTTGATAGTAATTAAGGCCAGTCCAGTCTGGCCTTTCCAGCTCTGGCGCAGAGAAGCGGGACTCCATTGTGACCGCAAAGGTGCTATTACAGTCGGAAAGCCTCTCTGCTTCCAGCGGCGGGGTGGATCACTATCTCTTCCACTCAATTCTAATCGCATTGGCTTTCATTTTTGCCCTGGGCCAATGAGCTTTAACATCATTAGCCTAATCCGTCTCGGCCCGACGAGAGACAGGTGAAATTATCGTGTTGCCCAAACACGCAGTCGAAGGGATAACTCATCCCAAAATACCAGGCTTAACCAACATCGGTGGTGACAGCTGACTGCTTCGGGTGAAGTGAGCCAGTGCTCTCGAGGCTGTACCCGCTCGGCGGGTCGGGCCGCGGCAAACGATTGAATCAGGAACCCTTCAAATGGAGAGCGGTGTGAAACCCTCTCACCGACCCTCAGCCATGATCTATTCGGCAAGGGAGCGCAAATGCAATCAGTCACAGCGGCAGTTTGAGCCGGAGCTGGAGGTCACACTGGAGGGTTTTTAGAGAGAATTTCTCCTTTTTTGTTTTTAAAATTAACGTCCTTTGCGAGAAAGGAGTGAAGGCTGGCCGTGGATCCGATCCTGATGTGTCCGAAGATCCCGCCAAGGTAGAAGGGAGACAGAATCCTGTCAACCAGATTCAGGCTTTTTTGAACAGCAACTGACTTGTGGACACAGGAAGAACAGTTGCTTTCAGACAGAAAAGTTCCAACAACTCAATACTAAAAACCATTAAGCGCGAACCGCAACCTTTGGCTGCGACTGCGACGTGCACCTTAAGCGCCACGCTCAAGAACAAACCACCGGGAAGAGCAGGAAGTCAACAGATGGGTTTAGGTGTTTGTATTTTCTCTTCTGGCCGCTTTGTTGTCCAAAGAACCCTGCTGTTGGCTGACTCTATACTTATTTTGGTGGAAATGTTTATGTACCCCCGGCGATGCCTGGAAATCTCTGCGGCATTAAAGGCTCGAAGACCCTTGACCTCGTCACCGATCCATTATCTTGCTGCTTCTGTCCATTTTGTTGCCAATATACAGCTGCACAAAAAGTTTTGATAATGCGAGAGGGGCTAATTTGATGCCCGTCTCTGCAGCTTTCTCACTTCCTTCCAGCAGTTGCTGCAATATTTCTTCACGCAAAAACAGCCAAATGTATTACTTTTAACGTGTATCGCTAACAGTCGAGCAGGCGTTGGGCCGCCGTCATTCCCCACCATTTCGCACCAGCAGACACGTAGCCTCAGTGAGATCGCGGGCAGTCCCTCCATTTCAGCCATTCTCCCCTTCCTCTGAGAGATACCATTAGAGAAGTGCACGTCCTGGAAAGCTGGAATCTAGAGATAAAAATATAGAGCTGGAAATAACAGACACCATATGAAAAGCCCCTGGATTATCTCTGTGCAGATCAAGGGGATCTGCACGGGTAAGACACAAAGTGATGTATCCTGCCATCCTCCGACGTACTAAAGACCGCATTTCCAAAGACCGAGGGTACAATTTGGGGAAGATAGTTCTACAAATCTCTAAAGAAAAAAAGGAAAAATAAAAAAGTATGAGCCGAATGTGTGTATTAGAGGTAAAAATAAGAATCATTTATAAAAAAAAAAAAAGGGTAGACAGGAAAAGAGGGAGGGATGATGTGGACGAAGGTGGCGGCTCCGACTGATGATAGGCTGTTTGCTCGGATGTGTCATAAAAACATACTCAGGTTTGACAGTATTACGGAGGAACCCATATATACTTATAAACATGTGTGTGTGTGTGTGTGTGTGTGTGTATATATGTATGTATGTATATATATATATATATATATATATATATATCCCCTGAAGGGACTGGCCAAATTGAAAAGATATTTAAACAGTATATATACATATTAATATACAGTATATTTACACGTATACATCTCCGCTCAGTCCTTCGGCGTCTGTCAGGGGTTTTTGCGAGTAGTGATGAACACGAGACGACCATCGTCAGGGAAAACACGGGAACAAAAGACGATGGGACGATTGTTGGTTTTCAGAAGCGGTCGCCTATAAAAGACACGAGAAGGAGGGCTCCGTTTGAGTCCCTCGAACTTTAACATCAAATCCATGAGGATTATTGATTAATATATAATAATAAATTACATATAGGTTTGAACCGTGGCACATGCTGTAAGTTAGACAATGACTGCAATCTAAGAAACATCCCCCTGGAAATGGAGAGAAACCCAGCCCAACATGCGATTTCTCTGTCCCTAAGCAGGATGAAAGCACTCCAAACTTTGACACAAACGCTCGCATTACATGATAACAGATAAATACATTTTTTTTATCATTCTTAGGTCAATCCATTGGAAAACTGATCTCATTTTCAGCCTGAACTCCCTCATCTGTTTTCCCTCGCCGACAGGCCATTGAATGCATCACGCAGGGCCGGGAGCTGGAGAGGCCGCGCACTTGCCCCAAGGAGGTGTACTTGCTGATGCAGGGCTGCTGGCAGAGGGAGCCCCAGCAGAGGATAGTCATCAAGGACATCCACAGCCGCCTGACGGCGCTGGTAAAAAACCCACCGGTGTACCTGGACATCCTTGGTTGACCAGCCGACGTTCCCCTCAGCGTCAAAAAAGAAAAAGGGTCTGCTTTTACCCCCCCCGACTCGCTGCTCAATGGAGAACGTACAGCAACAGCCACCGTTTCCAACGTTGACCCTTCTAGCCTGAAGCCCTGGGAACCCGTGCGACATTAGCCGAGTGTGAATTGTTTATCCGCAGCCGGGACGGGAGGAGATGCATGGAAATGAGTTGCGGTATATTCTCTTTTCGTATAGAGCCGGCTGGAGATTTTCCGAAGAGCCCTGAAGCAGTCGCAGATTTCTGAGGTTTTGATACGAAGGGTGGTGATTTAAAGCTTTTCGTTAAATGTATATAATTGAATTTGTTCCTAACGTGTCAAATCCAGTGCATATGAATATTTTTCAAGGACCAAATCGCATACACTATATGGCCAAAAGTATTTGCTCACCTGCCTTGACTCTTATATGAACTTAAGTGACATCCCATTCCTAATCCATAGGGTTCAATATGTCGTCGGTCCACCCTTTGCAGCTGGAAAAGCTTCTACTCTTCTGGGAAGGCTGTCTAAAAGGTTCAGGAGTGTGGTTATGGGAATTTTTGACCGTTCTTCCAGAAGCCCATTTGTGAGGTTGAACGAGAAGGCCTGGCTCTAATTCATCCCAAAGGTGTTCAAAGGGGTTGAGGTCAGGACTGCGTGCAGGCCAGTCAAGTTCATCCACACCAGACTCTGTCATCCATGTTTTGATGGACCTTGATGGACAATGCAGTCAGACAAGTAGCGTTCTCCTGGCAACTGCAAAACCCCGACTTGTCCATCAGATTGCCAGATGGAGAAGCGCAATTTGTCACTCCAGAGAACGCGTCTCCACTGCTCGAGAGTCCAGTGGCGGCGTGCTTTAAACCACTGCATCTGACGCTTGGCATTGCACTTGGTGATGTGTAGCTTGAAAGCAACTGCTCGGCCATGGAAGCCCATCCTATGAAGCTCTCTGCGCACTGTTCTTGAGCTCATCTGAAGGCCACATGAAGTTTGGAGGTCTGTAGCGGTTGACTCTGCAGAAAGTTGGCGACCTCTTCACTCTGGGCGCCTCTGCATCCTCTGATGCCGCTCCGTCAGTTTACATGACCTACCACTTCGTGGCTGAGTTGCTGTCGTTCCCAAACACTTCCATGTTCTTCTCATCCAGCTGACAGTTGACAGTGGAATGTTTAGGAGGGAGGAAATTTCTCGACTGGATTTGTTTCACAAGTGGCATCCTGTCACAAATGTTTGTAAAAACAGTCTGCATGCCTAGGTGCTTGATTTTATACACCTGTGGCCAGGGAAGTGATTGGAACACCTGATTCCAATTATTTGGATGGGTGAACAAATACTTTTGGCCATATACTGTATATTACTGAGTAAATACTGTGTTTACACATTATCCTTGTCAGATATGAGCTAAATGAGCCACCGGCAATGAGAGGGGGAAAATGCGGCTTTTTTTTTGTATGAACTGGGAGGACGTGCTACCACGGTGACTTTCAGAATCAAAGCACCGCGTTGAAATTGGGTAAAAGGGGCTGAGACAGCTTTGGAGGCAACAGATGGATTAAAAGGAGCGGCGCTCCGCGCGCAGATGGCAGTGAAACCAAGACCGGAGGTGAGAGCAGCCGGGGGAATTCATTTCAAAGGGATGGCCCACCCAAAATTATTAATAATATTAAGTGAAATAATAGTTTCCCCCTGGCCTGCAGAGATATTGATCGATGAAGATGGTTTTGAGGTGTTTTGAAAAGCTACTGATCTTAGAGATGGCTGCTTTCTCCAAAAGACACCTAAGATTCAAAATGATTGTGCTTTCCCGAGAATCTGGATTTCAAAAATCACGGAAGTCAGAGTGTGAATAACTGAACGCTGATTTACAGCTTTCACCAAAACGGAGATGTTCAGATGAGTCATGTTTTTCGCTCCCGGCACGTAGCACGTGGGGGAAATGACATTGACGAGATGTCAAATGTTTTGACTACCGTAAAGTGTAACACGTGGATCATTTCAATGGCACTATATATATATATATATATATATATATATATATATATATATATATGTGTGTGTGTGTGTGTGTTTAAAATAAAGCAGCCATGTCTTAATGTTTTTGAATAAAAGAATAAAAAAATAGAATTAAAAAATATAAGGGTTGCAGTGAGCCACGCAGCAGAAATATTTATTATATGTTAAAATGCGCTGGCTGGAAAAACAGAATATCATTGTTTTTCTTTTTCGTCTCAATTCGTATCGTTTTCCTATTTATATTGGATTTCAGAAAAATCAGCTCTGACCGGGTGACCCTTTTTTTTTGGCAGGGAATTTCCCCTTCCGGCTAAAAAAGCGCACAAACCTGTCGCTATGCCTTGAAGTGTAAAATACCGAATGTACATACTCTGTATCCATGTCTATAAAGCATTCCTCATGTATCCGCCACTTTGTATATTTATCTGCCACAAATATAAATAAACCTGATTATTAAAAAATAAAAAATAAAATAAAAAAATATCTGCAGCTGTGGCAGGGGAAGGGACCCCCCGCCCTCTCCCACTGCACCAGTCAATCCATCATTTGGGCCGGCGTCGAAGCTGAGCATTGATTCCGGGCTGTGTTTAAAGTTCGACATCTTAATAAGGCTATTCAAGAGGCTTCTATTATTTTGACGAACTAATCAGCAGCCTGTTCGCCTCTCGGCGGGGTGCTCGCCAGACAGTTATTGAAAAGGAATAATCAAGTTTCATTTCACCCCTTACTGCCGGCCCTCGCGGCAAACACCCACCAGAAACAAACCCCTCCGTCTCTCTCTCTCTCACACACACACACACACACACACACACACACACACACACACACACACACACACACACACACACACACACACACACACACACACACACACACACACACACACACACACAGTATGCAGAGCATCTCCTGGGAGTGGTAATGGATTGTGAGTAATGCTATCACCCCTCTCCCTTTCTTTCTCTCTTTACCTCCTTTGGTGTGCTGGGGTTGGGGGCTGGGGGTGGGTGGAAACACTTGGAGGACTCATGTCTGGGCTTATTGTTTCTTCTAGTGTCTACACGAAGATGCGGGACGGATAGGAATAGTACACTCTGTAGTGTTTGTCCCTGCTCTCCTTAAGGGCTTCCATTTGTGGTTTCAGAATAGACCTTTTTAATAAGCACTTGAGTCTCCAGCCCGGATATGGAATATGGCCGTAATAAGGGGCTGGAAAATTAGCCTTTTTTTTTTCCAAATGGGGAGTCCTTTTAGAATCGAGCTGTTGGAAACTTTTCCGTATTAATCTTCCAGCCTTGCTGCACAATACATGCATGCATGCATGCAGGATATGGCTTTCTCGTTGTAATTATTTCTGCAAATGATAATGCTGCGGCTTCATTGTGGTCTCAATGCCCTGCTCAGAATAAACCGCCCCGTGTGATTTACTGTCCGCCCCGTGAAGCATTAAGATGATGAACACAACGGTGAAACTCATTACTGAAGGGAATTGAATAAGGAGTTGGCCAGCTTCCTTCACAGAGATAAGCACAGAGGAAACACAGCTGAGCTTAAAGTAGTGATTTTCAAGAAATCCAGGGAAGATGAAGATATTATACTTGGGCTAATGTGCTCTAACTAGCAATCTTGTAGACAACCTGTGGCTCCAACAGCGCAGATTCCGCAAATGCAAAAAAAAAATTGATAAATGTAAATCAGGGTGTTAGCGCTTCTGCCTCACAGCGAGAAGGTCCCCGGTTCGATTCCGACAGGAGGCCTTTCTGTGCAGAGTCTCCATATTCCCCCCGATGTCTGGGCGGGGTTCCTCCCACTGTGGAAAAACATGCAAGAGGTTCATCGGAGACCCTAAATTGCACAACGTGAATGAAAGAGTGTTTGTATGTTTCTACGTTGTGCATAACTGAGAGGGTAAATGTTTACGTGGCCCGGTGAACCCGGCTCTCGCGGAAAGACAGCTGGGATAGGCTACAGCCTACCCACCCCCCTGACTGCATGATAACCAACATAGATAATAAATTAGTACAAATAAATCACACATAAGTCAGATTGGAACAAATGATAATTCTGTCGTATCCAGAATAGCTCATATGGTCCAAACATCTGATGGGTGATCAGGGTTATAAACAAAAAAAAAAAAAAAGAATTGTTTAACATTAAATATGAGAAGAAACGAGACAAACATAGGACTTTCATCCCTGTCAGTCTCTTCGCTGTTCTTTCTCTTCACACCTTTCTGTTACCGCTGCTTCTTGAGTATTCCTATTCACATTCACATTCACACCACATCCTGATTATGAAATTATTTATGCCCCTATTATAAATTCATAGACTGTCTCACGAGACCCCCCCCCCCCATCCCTGATCTCAAGCAACATCCCTTCCTGCCACACCTCGAACGCATTCCTTCCAGGGTTCTCATCCCTTCCGGTTCACCGGGTCCTGTCTGGAGTCGACTGCAGTCAACAGTTTCTCAGTCCCTTCCCCGGAAGTCTAAATATCCCAGTGTGTCCGGGAATGTCACAGGATGCTCTCTCAACTTTGCATCAATTGCAAAATATGGAGCACTTCTAAATTACTGGAACCTTGCTTTGCACGAGGAGGCCCCTGCTGGGACTGGGGTTTGCTCCTCTGGGAACAGACTGGGACCTCCTGCACAGTGTGTCCACATGGACATGACAGGAGGAGCACGAGGCTATGACTGGGATTCTTCAGCTAACGTAGCATGGTGCTAATTGCTAATGTTTGGTCTTGCCACTGAAGCACCACCCTAACCCCGACGGAATCCATACACAATCTTTGCGAAGCGATACATCCGTCCACCCTCTCTGAGCACGAGGGCCGGCTGGCCACAGCAGCGAATGGAAGATTTTAACATGCATGCTGAACGATTGTCGAGCCTGCCTGCTTGATGACGGCCTTCAACCAGAGGCCAGCAGGTGGCAGTGTGATGCTGCGGACGGTCTCGCCATGTCTCGTTTCTTCTGCTGAGCGAAGCCGCCATGAACTGAAAGAGCCTCCACGTGCTGCTCTTTCTCCTGTTTCACTCGGGGGGGGGGCTTGTTCTCAGGCCGGGACATGATATGCCGACGATGGAGGGAGGAGGAAGGATGGGTTTAGATTCTGGGGACAAAGTCGAGTCAATGCAACAAACCCCTACACTGGGAACCACGAAAGCAGTAAAGTTTTTATTTCAACTGGTCATTGAACGGAGAGCAGGTACGGTTATCAGCCCCCCCTCAGATCAGGCGTATACAAACCTTGGGACGCCTGTCCATTGCGAATCCAAACGTGACCATTCAAATGGGCATAGTCGCATCTATAGCTGTCCCCTGGGCTCCAAGGTCAAAGAGAACAGACATAGCGGGCGCTAACCCTGTGGTTTAGCGTGTTTTTTTTTGTTTGTTTGTTTTTAAGAAAAGGAGAGACATGGCTGCGACTGTAATTCAAACATTGGCCCTGGAGATAGAAGCGAAGAAGCGCGGAGAACTCTGCCCCACTCTCATGGCTGGCATCTGGAGAGCAAACAAGTGGAGCCCTGAGGGAGGAGCGCTGAAAACCCCCAAAACCAAATAAAACCCTTAAAAAGGTAGCCCTTCTGATGTAGAGCCCCGGCCATACTCAAATCGTCCAAAAAGAAGGAGCTGCGAGACAACTGAGACAATCTGCCACAATCTGCCACCAAGCCCATAACTCCACCTGCTGCTGGGGGGAGCTAATCAATACACCCAGATGGTCCTGATCAGGCCTGATCAACCCGGAGATCCGACATATCGGCCGAGGATTAGCACAAGAGAGTTTGAAATTTTGAAATTAAACAACTTTGCATTTCTTTATGCTCAGTGCTTATTTTCAATCTTTTACTTTGCAGATTCAGCTGTCAGAAAACAAAACACTTAAATATCTGATTACTTCAAGTACTTTCGGCTAGTAAAACTTTGCCAGTTTATGATTTTGTACTTTATTTCTTACAATACTATTTGTACATGTACTTCAGTAAAGGATCTGTGTACTTTGATTAAAAGAGCTAGTACTTCTGTGTATTTAATTTGTTTCTATTCTGGTATGTTTGGGTTCCACTGCATATCCACTGCAGACTATTAAATACGCACAAATTACTTCTGACTTGAAAAGCCAGACTTACTTACATTTCCACTGCGTGGTTTTCCTCGCAGTCCAGACTCCCGACGGGCACGAGTTTCCCACGTGTTCGGACTGTGCGACTCTGCCCTCTACTGGCCACCACCGGTCACTGCAGGCACTCACTGCTGCTGCTCCGCTTCCCTTCACACTCCAGTTATAGAAAATACATGGGGCTTGTGTGTGTGTGTGTGTGTGTGTGTGTGTGAGAAATCACGTGACAAATTACATTTATAAAATGCTTAATTTATTACATCTAGTGGATCAAAGTAGCCAAAACACAAATTATACATATCATGAACAAAACAAGTATTTTTACAATGTAAGAGTAGCTGCAATATTAGTACTATTATTATATTATCACAAAGAACAATGCAGACATTGAGACTCAAGTCAAAAAACATTTAGAAAAAAAAAAAAAGGCACAATGATGTTTGTACACTTGTTCATTCCTTTTAAGACAAAATTATCATGCTTGATCTTGCCTCACGGTTTCAGAGCTCTTTCTTTATACGCTGTATTTATGAGAAAAAGTCAAGCGGCCGGTTTTGAATGAGAATGACAAAGTCGCCCACTGGGGGTCAAGACCAACTTTGGGGAAGAGTTGTTTTTTTATGAGAATGAGGAATAGAAGGCTGAGGGGGAAAACCTGTCTAAAAACCAGGGACGACTCACTTCTCGGAATCACCAGCGGTTGCAGGGAGGATGTAAAAAGAAAAAAAAAAAAAAAAAAAAAAAAAAAAAAACCCCCCCGGGCCGG
>CAAKHD010004137.1:26234-76469 GCA_901007705.1 Fistularia tabacaria | reverse complement strand
CCCCCCCCCCTTGCCCTCCTTTCCTCTCTTTTCAACTCTTTAAGATGGCGCTGGAAGACAGCAGCCTGTTGCAGCAGCTCGACTGTTGCTGTTGCACATGAATTTCCCCTTGGGGATCAATAAAGTATTATTCATTCATTCATTCAATGAGGGGGGCAGTTCAAGGAGGGGGAAGAGATGAAGTGACCAGGAAAATAGTTGAAACGTGAATGTAATATTGACAACAAGACACATCAATCATTTGACAAAGCATTTCTATTTATCTAAGTTACTGTGCACGTTTCACTTACAGATGCAGTATTTGCTTTGAGAATGCTAATAGAGAAGTACAAAGAAGGTCAGAGGGAAATACATTGCGCTTTTGTAGACCTAGAAAAAGCATACGACAGGGTGCTGAGAGAAGAACTCTGGTTTTGTTTGAGGAAGTCTGGAGTAGCAATGAAGTATGTTAGACTGGTCCAGGACATGTATGCTGGTTGTGAGACAGTGGTGAAGTGTGCTGTAGGTGAGACAGAGAAGTTCAAGGTGGGGTTGGGTCTTCATCAGGGATCAGCTCTGAGCCCCTTCTTGTTTGCAGTGGTGATAGAAAGCCTGACAGATGAGGCTAGACAGGAATCTCCATGGACCATGATGTTTGCAGATGGCATTGTGATCAGTAGTGAGAGCAGGGAACAGGTTGAGGAAAATCTTGAGAGGTAGAGGTATGCTCTGGAAAGGAGAGGAATGAAGGTTAGTCGCAGCAAGACAGAATATATGTGTGTGAATGAGAGGAACCCGGGTGGAACGGTGAGGCTGCCGGGAGTGGAGATCAAGAAGTTGGAGGATTTCAGGTGCTTAGGGCCAACAGTCCAGAGCAATGGAGAGTGCGGAAAAGAGGTTAAGAAGCAGGTTGGAGTGGGTGGAGAAAAGTTTCAGGGGTAATATGTGCCAGAATGAAAGCAAAGGTGTACAAGACAGCGGTAAGACCAGCGATGCTGTATGGTTTGGAGACAGTGGCATTGAAGAAAAGACAGGAGGCAGAGCTCCCGGTAACAGAGATAAAGATGTTGAGGTTCTCTTTGGGAGTGACGATGATGGATAGGATCAGGAATGAGTCCATCAGGGGACAGCACATGTTAGATGTTTTGAAGAGAAGGTCAGAGAAGCCAGACTGAGATGGTTCAGTCATGTACAGAGGAGGGATTGAGAATATATTGGTAGACGGATGATGGAATTGGAGATGCCAGGCAGGAGGTCTTGAGGAAGACCGAAGAGAAGATTTTTGGACGTAGTGAGAGAGGATATGTAGTTAGTTGGCATGAGAGAGGAGGATACAGAGAAATGGGCAGGATGGAGAAGGTTGATTCGCTGTGGCGACCCCTGAAGGGAAAAGCCGAAAGGAAAAGAAGAAGAAATCTTATTCTTTCTCACAAGCTTCAGGATCTCCGCTTGTGGCTCCGTTCTGTGTGTTAAGTTGTTATTGTGACTGTGTAATTCAAAAGTTCTTAGTCTAAATAGACATACTAAAATTATACCAAAGTACAGATATAATTTTGTTGGTTGTTATAAAATTGTACTCTGTGATTTTTGGCAGCTAAAACAAAATCAAAAACCCTTTCACAACAAATTTACTGTATGGAGTCCAGATCTGATCTGAAACGGCCAAGAGACTAATTTCTCACAAGATTGGCATACTTCTTTACAAAGTTATTCTACTACACAGAACTGTAACAGAATACTTGTCCAAAGTTAGTACAGTATTTACTTAACAGTGACTACAACTACAGGTATCTTGAATCAGCTTATAAAAGGCATATAGAAACTGCAAGTCGTCTATTCATTCTACGAGATCTTATTGTCTAAATTCTGTTGACATGTTTCAAGTATTATTTTTGATTTGTCTGGTATTTGATCAATGTCCATAAAAAGTGGTGATTGTCTTGTAGTAGTCTGCTTTGTTCGATAATCGATAAGTGTTAGTATGTGCACAACGCAGACCTAACGTTTTTTTTCACTCAGGTCGATGATTAACAATGATTTTCTAGAGTTAAACTTAAGTAATACATCATCTAGAGAGACAAATGAATTTGTACAAAAAGCTACGTATTAGTTTTCAATCAGTAAATAATAATATGTAAACTATTTCTCCAACACTAGAAACATGCTTGGAGCAAATAAGTGTAGTGCTCGCTATCTCCACTGTTTTGAAATCAACTCCGTGGAAGATCTTTCGAGGAGAGAGTAGGGTCAAAGGTCCAGCTGAACACTGTTGAGATCTCCAGCTTAGCATGAGCTCATCTCTTAGTAACAACGCAGCAAAACCCAATGACAACCAATGGTTCAATCTAAACACTCATAAAGTAAAAATTGCTTGAAAAGAACATTTGCTGGGTTTGCCAAAAGACCTCTGTAAGTCCAGCAGGCTCTGAAACTTATCTGTGGACGGAGTCAAGGAAAAGAAAAAGAAACTTATTTCTGTGAGATCGGAAGACTTTCGTCCCACAAAAGAGCAGCTCGTCCTTATGTGATTCAAACTGCTACAAAACATCCCATATTTTGGTAATTACACAAATTGAGTGTTTGCCTTTGCAAATTGATTATGAGGTTAATCTACTTGGATTCCTAGATGTTATGTTACATTTAATGTTGCTATTATATTATCTGCTGGTATTTCAATTAAGCATTTACCCATGAAAATCAGCTCAGATGTTTCAATTGAAAAAAGTATTTTGAAGAAATTAAAAACCACAATGTTGAGCTCTATGTAAGGTCTGGGTTTCCCCACAATATCTTTTGACGTAAAGACGATGGGAAAAAAACAATTGAAAGAAAATCTGTTTAAAGGTCTTTTTTCATTATTTTTAAGAGGTAGTTTTTAGTTTAAATATTATTTTATACGATGTGTATCTCCCTTGGTTTCCCGTTCAGAATGACAAACTATGGGTGATCAGGTGGCTGTGAAGATAAAGTTTGCATTGTACTTCTAGTTGTGAAACTGAGGTCTCACAAAATGTCAAACGATCATTGTATCACTAGAAAAATGCTGATTAGAACATGATTTCGTAACATTTGTGATGACTAACAAAGCACTGAAGTAGGGCAGCAAAGAACTGAAATAAACATTCAAGATCTCTGCAAGAGAAAAAACAACCACCAATCGAGGTCACTGGCTCCTTTCCAGTTTTCATTTACTCAAGACCTTTTTAAGTTAGACTAGTCTCACATGGCAAGTCGTCTTGAGAAGATATTAGTTGTTGATCTTATAAAGAAATCTCATGCGTGAGATTGACTTCTGGTGAGCTTTCTATGAATATATCTACTTAAAACAATGTTTGATGTTTTTTTCATGCAAATCTAATGTGCCTGATAAGATGTTTTGACTCACTGCTGGTTAATTTCAGCAGTGGCGGTGGGTTGATGCTGTGGCTCAAATGATCTTTATCTTTTTAACGACACCACGTGTCTCAGAGTAACCTTCCTTATGTAGCTGTTATCAACCACCAGAGAAAAATTATTCATTTTAACAAAACACGACATATCCTCGTGTTAGACAGAGCACTAGCTCTGAGCCGAGATCTTTTTTTGAAGATGGCTTTGTGATGTGATTCATGATCTGTATAAATGTACTTTCAGCTGAGGAATGGATTCTTTGAAGTAAAAAAAGATGAGCTGAGATGACTCTTTATTTGAAGATCCGGAGTTGCATAACTATGTTTTTCATCAATGTCTCCATCATAGGTGAGTACCACTGTATCCATAATCAATATCCTCCATCAAGATGCAACAAATGATCAATACATACCAATGCATGGACCTCAATTTGATGGATGAATAGAAACAGTAACACTACCGTTAAAGAATGCATTATTCACAACTATTTCAATATTTATCATGGATTCTGCAGTTAATATTCTGCAAGTGTCTGCACTGTAGCATTAACCTACTGCAGGCCACCACACAAAGGCTGGCTTGGCCAATGCTGTGTTCATTTGCAAATAAAATGGCACAACCTAAATTAAAGGTGTTTTGGATAAGAGTGATTAATTTTTTCCTGGATTTTGTAACGTGTGTTGCATAGGTGTTGCAGCATCTTTGTCAACAAACTGACCCCTGTCCTGTAAACGTGCATGAAATGGGTTTCATTTACTTCAGGAGGGGATCGGGAGGTGCTGGCTCCCTCTATTGCTGCTAAGTTGGGAAGATCTCGTTCTAATCTAATAATCACATTACTTTTGTCAGTTAAAAACTAACATATTACAGTACAGAAACAATTCTGAATCTTACAAGTATCAAGAATTGGATTGCTTCCTAAAATTTGCTTTTGCATTCCATTTTATAGAAAATTATTATTAACCACCCAGTATGCGGGAGTTTGATGTTTTCCACATTTTTAATCTATATTGCTCGAACGCCCTCCAATCCATAGGCTCACTGTGTGTAACTGCACTTCTTGACTGCCTCCTGTGTTTCTGTCCATAAAAAGGCCATTCTCTGCCCCTCAATGGCTCACTTTATATTAAACCCTGTGGCTTCCTGACAGTAGAACAATCTCAACCCTTTCACTCAGGATCAAATCTGACAGTGTACTGCCACATCAAGACATGTCGCTGGAGGTGAGGATTAGGGGAATATGGCTGAAAATAATGTGTAATATTACAGAGAATCATTGTGATATTCATTTACTTTACAATGGTGTTGAGTAGTACTGGTCTTATCTATCTATCTATCTATCTATCTATCTATCTATCTATCTATCTATCTATCTATCTATCTATCTATCTATCTATCTATCTATCTATCTATCTATCGATCACATTGCGCTCCATCACTCATCCTTTTCTAATATCTGTTCCGAGATATAAATGTATATATTGTAACATTTTCCATATTCCTTCTGATATTTAACAATATTGATTGGCTGCAAATTTCTCTTTGTCATTCAGGTCTGAAATAAACCTATCACTGGATGACAAACCGGTGAAAACCGGGATAAAAGTCAATCAAACCACAAAGAAATTCACTTTTATCAATGTCAAGATGCCAAAATCAAGAGTGCTCTGCTGGCTGAAGAGTGGTGAGCTCTCAGAGATGGTTGGGGGACTAGATCTATGGAGTGGTGGTACGTAACAGTGGCCCATGGAAAACTCACATTTTTTATAATCTCGTTGACATTTTCCATGAATGACATCAGCTGAGTGCCTTAGGGATCAACCAGTTGGGGTCCAAAAAGTAAATTAAAGCCAGCATCAAATCTCTTAAAATACCTATCATTTACCGAACATAGCATTTAATATTAAAGGGTCCTAAATTAAAAGCTGATCAGACAATAATAACTTTAATATTGATATTAATATCATATTTAATATTGGCCATTAATATTCGGAAATTTCAAATAAGAGTGAATATATCTGGGAAACACTTTCTAAATTAACTGTACATGAGTATAAAATCCCCAAACATTTATTCAAAATATCTGAATCAAAAAATTATAAATATGAAAAACAAATCTACAATCTAATATTAAGAAAACAAACCCTGGATCACTCCATTCAAAAGCCCCACAGATAAACACAGGCATTCGAAAATGTCAGGGGGCGGGATGAGTGTGTATGTGCACTTTTGTGTGTGTGTGTGTGTGTGCGTGAGTGTGCGTGTGCGTGTGCGTGTGCGTGTGCGTGTGCGTGTGCGTGTGTATGTGTGTGCGTGTGCGACCAATTACCAAATATATTCTGATAAATTTACAAGGAGCACATTAAATTCATTAAGTTATTAAAATATTGCGAACAGATGGTAATTTACTGAAGCTTAAATGGCGTATTATCATGGTTACAGTGCTCTGTATGTAAGTCGTAGGCCCCAGTGGGTGTGAACAATTTTCTACCAAAGATTGATTATTGCAAATATCTCTGCCGGCTTGACGAAACTTTGCTTTTGGATGTCATGTTCTGCCCTCACAGTCCCCCCAGAGAAACCTAAGTTTGTTACCTGTGAAACAACAAAGAGCTCAGGAGTGATAAACTGTTCATGGGCAAGAGGACAAGAGACACATCTGCCCACTAACTACAGTGTGTCTGTTTACAGGTAATGCAACTCGAATCGAATCGAATGTCCTTGCCCTTGATTGCCCTTTTGATTGCCCTTTTCTGTGCATGTTTTGTTTAATCATTCACTCTGAAGTTATACTCCAAAGCCTTTTTTTCTGCCACATCAGTCAAAATGGGACTCAGATATATTCAGGGATCCTGAATGCCAACAAAAACACATTTTCAAAAGCATTTCCACGACTGTTGTTGGCTGAGACCTCTAGATACCAGGTGAGCGTCACAGCTCACAACCACTTAGGAGCATCACAGTCGGATCCATACTCTTTCTCCATCAAGGATATAAGTAAGCTCCGGCTTCTATTTGTTTTTGGATCATTAGCCTTACCACAATTGAAGACAAATTATTTGGCTAATTTATTCATAAAGATATTTTGATTTGAATGTATTCGCTAAATCAATTACTGATTGAACTTGTGAACAGTCAGGAGGGATTGTTTTATTATCTAAGTTGGACTAATGTGACCCACCTCTAATTAATTGTTTTACCTTTTGCTTTGGTTTTTCATCTTTTCCAATTGAATGATTTCCCCTTCCACTTGCATTTTCATTATAGCTGTGATTGTAGTTACCAATGTTTGGTCTTCTTTAACACAGTTATCCCAGAGACGCCACAAATCACACAGGTAGAGTTTGAAAACAACTCCATGGTAGCCATGCTGCAGTGGAAAACAGCCGAGTCCCCGAAATCTCTCAGATTCTGGATTCAGTTCCGCAAAGTTAATGGACTCTGGGTAAAGTGACATTTTAACAGAGTTAATCAGCAGACAAGAAAGGGGTGAGATGTACAAGTCTGTTTATGGCATGACTTTTTTTTATAGGAAGGAAATGATGAGCAAAACACTGACAATCTGCTTCGTGTGGGGAGTCTGGAGCCTCTGACAGAATATGAGTTTCAGATAAGAGCATGCTACTCAAAATTGATAACAACGCACAGTAACACAACCCTGTTTCCGCCCCTGACAACTGCCACAAAAAGTTGCAGCAAATGGAGTGAGTCTGTAAAGAAGGAGAGCCCCGGAAAAGGTGTGATGAGAACTATAACAGGGTTTTGACGGAAGTTTGAGGTTTCTATTGCGAAAAACAGAAAAATATACTGTTCAAAAAAAACTTTGAATGAGATGTGATCCAACAACGCAATATCAATTCATCCCATTGTAAATTTATGAAGAGATATGGTCCTTTTTAATTGCATCTGAAAATGAAATCAGAGAAACTGTTTTTTACTCTTCTCTCCATGTCATATATTTTTGACCCAAAAAATTCATATGATATTTTCATTCATCTCTTTTCTGAATTTTTTGGATATATTTTGATAATTTCCAGATAAATATAAAGGAAATAATAATGTGGACAATTACTGGACTGGATCCTGTTTTATTTCTATTTATCAGTTGAGTAAAAAACAAACCAGATTTTAGATTACCGGTACTTGAATTCACCACTTGATTTCAACACTTGAATCTGATCCAATCTGTTCTAATCGATGCTGTAATTGTGAAGCACCGACGCAGCCACTACACTTGTGGAGGATAGTGAGCAGTCCTGTGACTGGTGCACAGCAGGAGGTGACTGTTTTGTGGAAGGTAATGGCTAACAGTTTGTTTACAGATTTTACTTGCATATATTTGGGTTGCAAGAATTCTACTTATGTAGATAAATAAAACCTCTTTTTTGTGGATGGATTTCCTCCTCAGCCTCCCCCCTCTAAGGAGTATAGTGGCGAGGTGAAAAAATACACAGTCGACCTCGACAATGACAGGAAACAGCAAATCATCTGTCCTGCAGCTCAGAGCCAGTGCTCATTCTTCACACAAGTAGACGTTCAAGCACTCAGTGTCAGTGTGGTCACATCGTATGGGACTTCTCCACCAGCTTATGTGCCTCTAAGACTGTCAGGTACAAATGCTCAGAGACCAGTGGGTGAATGGACCTTAGTAATAGTTGCTTGTACTCTTTTTTTTTATCTTCAGCATCATGTGATTATGAATTTGTCATAAGATTTAATTTGTTTGTTTGATCCAATGTGTATTGACTAAATGCAGCAACAGTTAAAAGATTTAATGAATGAATGAATCAGAGACAAACTAAATACTGACATTGATAAGACTATCAAATGTTAACTTGAGGGGCATTCCAGAGACAGTACTGTGAATATTGTCCTTGTCTGATAATGTCCAGGTGATCGCGGACCTGCTCTGAGTGAAGTGAGGCCGAAAGGTAATGGCAGGGCTTTGCTTGTGTCATGGGCATGGGCTGAACCACAACCATCATTTGGGAGAGAACAGCTACACCATATTTTACAATGGACGAGTGAGCCTACAGCAGGACTGCACTGGATGCAACTATCAAAGAATCAAAACAGCACGGAGATCATAGGTGCCAAAACTGAGATCCGGCACTGACCTCTTGTGTTCTGATGTGTATAACATCAATTTGTGCTTTGATGCCTTCAAAACCGGTTTTAATATTATATTCTTAATGCATTTTCAAGGCGTTGTCTATTTCTGTTACCTTTCAGAAATCACAAGGAATGTTTAGATGTCTTTTTCTGTATTGTTTAAGATCTTGCTGCAGGTATGAGATACAATATCTCACTCTACGCTGTTTCCACTAGAGGAGTTTGTGCTCCATCGTCCCGTCTGGTGTATTGCAAAGAACTGGGTGAGTAATAATTACATAAAAAGTCCCGAAAGCATTCATTTCGGTTTTGGTCGTCCCGGGTAAGAAAGATGCCTAAAAGAGTGAGATGCGAGTCACAAATATGAATTGATTCTTCACGTGTGTAGTACAATGGCAACAGCAAAGAGCATATTTATTTACACACACACACACCATGATAATACACCATTTAAGCTTCAGTAGATTACCATCTGATTGCAATATTTTAATAACTTAATGAATTTAATGTGCTCCTTTTTACATTTATCAGAATATATTTGGTAATTGGTCACACACACACACACACACACACACACACACACACACACACACACACACAAACACACACACACACAAACACACACACACACACACACACACACACACACACACACACACACACACACACAAACACAAACACACACACAAACACACACACACACAAACACACACACACATACATACACATACATATATATATATATGAAGAGAGAGAGAGAGCGCGAGAGGGAGGGATTTCATTTTTTACTTTCAAGATTTTGAGATACTTTGTATGCTATTTTTTTTATAAACATAATGTTTATGTCCTAATTACTTCTACTGCACTCTCCACTTTCTGCCTTGGGAATTTATCTTCCCATTGTGGGATGATTAAAGGCGCTTCTATTCTTCTGTTCTATTCTATTTCACATGTGAAAACCTCTATCTGTTTATTTGTGAAGCGCCTGCATCTGGTCCCAGTGTGTCAGTGCGTGATCGCAAGGCCAGGCGAATTCTGATCCGGTGGAACGAGCTTCCTGTCGACCAGCAGAGAGGCTTCATCACAAACTACACCATTTACATGAGAACACTAGAATTCGGCAGCACAGAGCCACCAAGTGAGGAGATTGTGCCCTTCTTTTTGCATGAATACATGTCACATACACAAGAACTGTAGTAAACATTCTATGCAAGAAATTATCATTTGCACATCAGGTCACATTCTTATAATCAGGGATTGGTATTACCAACACAAATACAAAAGATGTACAAAGTGATTAGGCTACCATTTCCTGATTCGACATTTCAAAATACAGTGCTAAAAGGAATGAGTAGTTATGTTTGGCCTTCTTTTGACCACAATGGGACTGTTTTTATTGCCCTTTCAAGCAAATGATGAATGATTGAATGTGTACTTCATTTACATGAGATTAAGACTTCCTAGCATAATAGTGTGTGAGGCGACGTGTGGGAAACTATAGTCTTATAGTTTGCATATGTTATGTTTCAGCACATTCCAGCCTCAGATGAAAGGAAGTGTGCTCTCCTCCCACAGACTTTCAGTGCAGCAACAGGGTTTTTCAGCTCTCATTTCCAGTAATGTGATGAAAGTCTTTCCCTGCCAGTTTATTTTTATATTTGTAGGGGGATTTATAGATCACTGATCCCCAAACAGGGGGTCACAAAAACAATTAAATGAGAAGACAACCAAAATTAAATCAATGCCAAATTTCAGTCAAATACAATCATACATGTATAAACAAATACATGAAACCCAAATTTGTACATTCTATGAGGATTGCTTGGGTTGAAGAGAGACAAGGCCCTTATGTCTCAGAAATTGTAACTTTACATAAAATTTGACATGATGGTCGCACTTATTCTGATGTTGAGTAAGGAGCTCAGCTAACTTTCAGCCAGGGTTCACATCATTTTACTTTGCCACCAGTGAATCATGTTCTTTGTTAAAACTGGCTATGACCACAAACAGGAAGCCGTTTGTCAACTTGCACACATGCAGTTGTGAGGCTGTCACCCTGCTCAATGCACTATTCCCAGAGCTTCATTGAAGATGACATGAATGCACACTTCATATGTTGTTTTTTGTTGTTGTTGTTCCTTTAAACCATACAATATTCAGCAGTGGAATCTTTGTATTTCTTCCACTTATCCCTGGGCTGGCAATAGCAAACATGATCTGTGTTATTTTAAAATGTCGAAGTAGTTTTCTAAGGTTCCTAGGTTTCATGCCTAGAACGAGGACTACTACTACTGATGCAGTATTTGCTTTAAGAATGCTGAAAAATGCAGAAAAGGTCAGAGGGAGCATCATTGGGCCTTTGTTGACCTAGAAAAAACATGACTGGGTGCAAAGAGATGAACTATTGTATTGTATGAGAAAGTCTGGAGTTGCTGAGAAGTATGTTGTCTCAGTATATGAGAAGTACTCGTGCTGGACATGTATGCGAGCTGTGAGACAGTGGCCAGTAGGTGTGACAGAGAAGTTCGAGATGGAGGTGGGACTTCATCAGGGATCAGCTCTGGGGCCTTTCTTGTTTGCAGTGATAAAGGACAGGGTGACTGATGTGTTAAGACAGGAATCTTCATGGACCATGATGTTTGCAGATGAAGTTGTGATCTATAGTAAGTTCATAAAACTGGTGGTGGAAAATCTCGAACGGTATGCTCTGGAAAGGAGGGGAACGGAGGTTATCAGAGCAAGACATAATATATGTGTGTGAATGAGAGGGACCCAAGTGGAGCGGTGATAAACAAGGTGGAGGATTTTAAGTACTTAGCGTCAACAGTCCAGACCAATAGACAGTGTAGAAAAGCAGGTTGGAACAGGTGGAGAAAAGTACTGGGAGTACTATTTGATCGTAGAATATCAGCCAGAATGAAAGGAATGGTGTACAAGACAGTTGTGAGACCAGTGGTTTTGTACGGTTTGGAGACAATGGCATTGATGAAAAGGCAGGAAGCAGAGCTGGAGGGAGCAGAGATGAAGAAGTTGAGGTTCTCTTTGGGAGTGATAAGAATGAATAGGATCAGGAATGAGTCTGCCAGAGGGACAGCACATTTTTGGAGAAATGATCAGAGAAGCGGCCATGTACAGAGGAGGGATAGTGAATATATTGGTAGAAGGATGCTGGGATTTGAGCTGCCAGGCAGGAGGTCCAGAGGAAGACTAAAGAGATGATTTATGGATGTAGTGAAAGCGGACATGAAGTTAGTTGGTGTGAGAGAAGAGGATACAGAGAACAGGGTTAGTTGGTGGAGGTTGGTTCGTTGTGGCGACCCCTGAAGGGAAAAGCCAAAATGAAAAGGAGAGAATTTTGCAGAGTTTTGTAAGATGCCGTTACGGCCAAAAATCCCATCCTCGGCTTTTGTTGGATGGATCTGATTTAGAGGCAAACTGAGCTCCATATGTAGACACTTTGCCTCCTGCCAAAGTGAACTGTAATTCTCATTTGCTTCTCTGCAGTAAGGGTGTCTGGCTCCATCCCCAGAGAGATGTGGCTTGACTGTCCTGAAGGAGCTCTGGCTCTACATATGACTGCTTCAAACTCAGCTGGGGAGGGACCCCCAGGGATCCCGGTCACTTCTCAGCTTCAAGCCCCTGTTGGTCTGTCACCTGCTGACGTCACATCCCTCTCCCCAAAAAATCTATGAGGCATTCGCACTGAAGAAGACCTCCGGCCCTTTCTCTTTTCTCTCCAGAGAAAGCAAACTACAGCTGAAAAATACATTCATTAATGGATTCTATCAACTCATCCAAAGTCTGTTGTATAGAAATAGTACTGACATTTGGTTCATATTGGTACCAATGACTATTAAGTACTGGTATTCAAAAGGAACTAAATGCTATAGAGCACAAACAGTAGATGGGGCAGATTTTGCATTTCTTAAAGAGTTGGGGTCAACAAAACAAACTGCAATGTTTTCCAGACTTCAGATGTTGAATTGTTGTCATTTATTCCAGTGCTTAATTTCATTAGCATTGGTTATAAATGAAGAAGCATCCGGGGCAGTTCACTGTCACAGACTATTCAACAGCATCTTTTGTGGAAATTCACTCTGGGATGAAATATTCAAATACTGTTCAATTTATTGATCTTTTTCAAAGGATCTATTCCAAATATTGGTTTTGATTTTAGAGACTCTACAGTAAACCTGAAGTAGAAAGATTTAAGAATAAGATTTCTAAACAGCTCCTCTTTGTAGCTGTGTTAACCCTTCCCTCCCGGGTCTGCCTTAGGTGACCTTCTGCTGGTAGTCGTCTGCATCATCACCGTCTTCATCGGGGTCATAGTCAAGCTGATGTGTTGGAGCTGCGTGAGAGAAAGGTAAAGCGAGACATTGTGCATGCATGAATTCTAGAAAACAGGTAAGAAGTGATGAGTAGGTGCTCTTAGATGGTTTTCTTTTTACCAGTAACCAGGATGGGTGCTACTTTAGCTGTAATACACCACAAGGTAAGCAGTTTAACAGCTAACGCAGTTCAGTTCAAGAACCAGTTCTAGACTTGGACAAAATCTTGAAAGAACCTCAATGTGATTTCATTTTAAGTCTGGGATCAATATATTTCACCAGAGCTTTTAACATTCAAGATATGAAATGAAATTTTGCATGTTTGCATGTATTGTTATGGTCTTGTAATGTAAATTTCACCTTGTCACAACTTACCAATGAGTGCTAAGTGCAATTCAATACAGAGCTGTTTGCTAGATAAATGAAATTTATTTTGACATTATACAGAGGTTGACATTACTGCATCCTGCTATCTAATGAATAAATAACACTGGTTTTTAATACGGTTTTGTGATTTTTCTCAAAAAGTTTGGCTTGTTGCATCCTATTAGTATCAATTTGAGAGAAGAAGGGTAAAAGCCCCTTCAAATGGGATAAGGTTAGACAGAATAAGGGGATCTAATGTTTATAGTTTAGTTTCTTAATACAGGATGAAAAACCTGTAGAAAACTGTTTTGAATAAACTACTGGGACGCAGTTCTCTGCTGTTTACAACTGCCTTTCTATCACAGGATCAAAAAGATTTGTACATCGTGGGGACCTGACTGTCTGGTTACAACTCTCCCGAGACCAGGAAACAGTATCGCCATCAGACTGTTGCAGGTAATCGCAGTCATTTGAAGCCAACCAAAGTGACCTTTATGCTTCCCACATCCCACACTCACCACAAACAAGCTTCAGAAATTGACATCACCAGATTGTCTGAGACAAACAAGAAACCAGAAATTGTTGAAATAAACTATTTCTAAAGGATTACTTGTCAGTGTGTCATCACAATGACAGCTTGCTTTGGTTTGATATCAGAACTAATAGCCAACATGTTGTGATTCCTCTGAATGTTTTAAAAAGTCCAAATGTTGTTGTTTTGGTTGGTCTCCAGCAGGATAGATGTGCACCATTTTTTCTGGCCACCCATAATGAGCCTCCACCCTTCCTCGACACTATTAGCTGCGTCTCCCCAGAGAATGGGTACCCTGCTGTCGATGCTGCTGTCACTCAGGCTGGCTCATCAACCCAGACGTATTCTGTAGAGATGCCTCTTCTAGGGACTGGCTACCAGCTCCAATCCTTGGGCTACAAACCACAGGTTTCCACAACAGTTCCACATGGAGAACAGCTTGAGGAAAGAGAGGCGGTGCAGAGGGACATAAAAGCTATCGAGGAGGATGACACACATTCACATACACTGAGAGGATTACTTGGAGACTTTTTGTCTAGTATTGAAGTGGGAGCACCCCTTAGACTATCCCACTGCTCTGGTAGTGGGCATTTGTGGCCTCAAAAGGCTGAAACGGAAAGTGACTTGATTAAAGACTCTCTGCAGGGGATGAGTGCCGTGGAAGGCAGAATGGAGAGGAATCTCCATTGTCTGAATTTACAAGAGGATGAAATGACGATCCCTTACAAACTTAACATTTGTCACTCTGAGTATACAGGTGTTGCGACGATGACTGGGGGTTACTTCCCTCAAACTGCCACTATCAGCATCAGTACAACTACTGAACCTGGGAAAAATTCAACCACCGCAGCATTAATCTGACAATGATTCACTTCCAACCACCTTCTGTATAATTAGTCGCAGTGGACAAAAAACATTTTCAAAACAATATCTTGGAACATGTGATCTTGAAATTACAGTCTCCAGGTCAGCAGCACAAGGTACCACAAGTAACACAGAGTCCTGTGAGTGTCTTTTTGATTAACATTTCTGATTAAATTTTGTTTCGCTAAATTATTGTCTCGTAGGGGGTGGGTGTAGTTCAGTTGGTGAGGCGGACATCCCTCCAATCCAATGGTCATAATATCTAGCTTCCCCACAAAATGATCAGGTAGCATCTGACAAAAAAAAAAAGACTCACAGATCATGATATTCTTTGTCCACATTCTCAGAGTATTGTAATTATAGGTGTTCAGATTTTTAATTTTCATTTTCATTTTTAATTTTTAATTTTATTGTCAAACATTCATCAAAAACAAACCTTACTCAAAGCAGGGCTCATATAATGACACCGTTACACTGCTGACTGTTTTAAAAAATTACTGTACTTATATACTTTATTTCAATCTTTTGTTCAAATACCGTCTGAATTATCTACGATTACTGCTTTGATTAAGATGGACTGATTTGTAAAAGCTGTGACTCTAGGTTCACAGACATTATAGCTGAGTCACTATGTCTCCACTCCATTTAAATGCCAATCGGGTTGCTGTTTTTCCATCACTGAGAATAAGAGGTTGAGCTGATAAATGTATGGGATGCTACAGGATCAAAGTTCCTGAGTCGTTCTTGTGTCATGTAGGCATTGGGGAGTGAACGCTGCACTGTGCTCCATTCCTGCTCCACATAAAGCAGCTCTTCAACCGAGTGCTGCACTTTTTCATTTCAGCCTCTGTCAGATCCTCAGTGGATGCTTGTGGATTCTTTTTCCCTCGGTTGGACCATTGACCTTGCCTTGTTTGGATCTCTACATTAACTTGGTTTCTCTTCGTTCAGCTTTCTTCTAACTATCGTATAGGCACTTATGTTGGAAATAACCAAGCATTTTGTGACAAAACACTGTAATTTTCTTTTGAGTTCCTTAACTCATGCAGACTACTACATTGATTGGATCAAACCCCCAACCAAAACATGTGTAATGGATTTGGACCAAACCTGTAGCATCTCATAGAATCATCATTTGACAATTTTGTTCATTGTTTTCCCCATTATAGTAGTAGTTTAACTCTTTGGTTTTTAATGCGAATTGAAGCTGGACTTATATTTCAATATCTAGCCATGTTTCCCTGCCAGTAGTGGGGTGGGGAGCGCCACGCTCCTGGAACAAAGATTTAGGCTTTAAACAATTGATCCTACTGAAGCTTGTGTAAATAAAGCAAAAACCCAAATTTGAAAAATTTTCAAAAGTTTCTTGCTTCTTACTCATTTAATCTGAATTCTGTAATACTTAAGAATGCTCATTCCGCTTCAGTTCTATTATCTGAAAACGACAGAAGTATCCCTATTTATTGTATTCAAGTTTCCTTTCTATCACTCGTCGTCAATGTCCAGATTTCTTGCTAAAATAAGTAATGTGACCCTGAAATGATAACACATACCGTATGTTTAAGTTGAATGTTTCTTCCTTTTTTGCTAAGTGTGTGGTGTAGTATCCTGCTCCTAAACATTTGCAACTTGCTGTGAAAAAAACCAAAAAACACCTTTTTATGACTTCCTGCACACTGTTTCACTTCCTCCTGTGTAAAAGTCCATGAGGGTTTTTTATACAGACGGACAGCTCATTGTTTCATCTGGTAAAGCAATCTTTTAAAACATGAAACACTATCAGGGCATTCATTGTAATTCAATAGCTATGTATACACATCCAAATGTAAAAAATTTCTTGGCTCTATGGAAAGTCTCATCCGGAACCATCAAAGGTGTTTTTTACTGAGTGCCCGAGCCGTATGAAAACTGTGATGATCCAAATTAAATTTCACCAAAGCCCCTGAGAACATCAAACTACAGAAAAAGTTCGAAATAATATCAAATATTGTTTGAAGTTTGTTCAATGAATTAGTTAATGAAAGCCCAGAACTGCGCAGTCTCAGTTCAGCTGTTTTCATCGGTGAGACTGCCTTTTGAGCAGTAAGTGACGTGTCTCAACACAACGGCAGCAGCTTTCTGTCAGCATGGTGTCAGTGAATTTACAACCTGGACAATCTGCTCTCTGGAGATGACATAGACCCCAAACATGAAAAAACAGCCTCAAAAATGTTGCAGACGAAGAAGATCGAAATATTTCTCTGTGGGTATGCTGTGGTTAGTTTTGTCTTTCTTCATTGTTGTCATACTTGTAGGAATTCTGCGTTTCTTTTATTTTCGCACTTTAACCCCTATTTACTTCTAAATGGAAAATAGGTTTTACATTGTCAATTACCATTTAATGATGCATTTCATTCAGAAATAGGCATTTACTCATTGATTATTTAAACATTCATTGTTATGCCCCTTTTTCTTGAAATGCCTTTTTTAAAGATTAAAATATTTCTTCCTCTGGCAATGTAACAGAGGCACACACGACAACTGCTGATGAATGGTGACTCAAAGACAAATATCATGTATGCCAACTGGTCCATCCTCACAGCCTTCAGTGTACTGGCTGTGCAGTTTTGCATAGGTAAGCTCATATGTTACCACTTTCTTTAACTATTTCTGCCATGCTACTTGACTGCACTGTCATTTCTCTGACTGGCTCTGACTAACTAAGGGTTTACAGTTGACTATTAAATGTCTGGAAATAGTTGCTCGTCAAGCTTTAGACTGAAAGGATTGAGTCTTTATCATAAGACTGTAAGACTTTTACTGCATTTGCATGATTGCTTTCTTTTAGGGGAGAAATCTTGTGTCATTTGGTCCAGTTTGGGTGGAATTGTTGTGAAGCGCGGTGCCAGTTTTAGGATCTACTGCTCCTTCTACCATCACTGCAGGAGATCCATGTATAGCAACCACCCACCCACCCTGCAAAACCACCAAGAATTGAATTCTACAACCACATTTATCTCTGTGTTTAACATTACTAAAAATCAAACATACAGCTGTAAATGTGACAGACTTGCACTGGACCCATGCGGGGTGGACATTTCACCTGGTTGTGAGTATAAAGTTGTTCCAAATGAAAGGATTGATCTTATATTATCTAACACCATAAAGTTATCATGAACAAACAGCTAATAAGACAGCCTATTTAATACTATTCCTTAAATCCCCATTCATCTGAACAGATAAAAATATAACTGAGCTAGTGTCTCGTTTATTGTGTCTTACAGAGGATTTCATGTTCTGAGACATATGTTTTATAAACTGACACTGCTGGTTCTGCTTTCTCTTCTTTTAGTTAACATGAAGGAAGTGTGACAGCTGACTGTGATCAGTGGATGAGACAGTAAACTAAGAGCCGCGACTATAGCCAAGACCAAATTTGTTGTCTATAAAAAACTCTCTGAAATCTGACTAAATGTTATGCAAAAATGTTTAGAACACTAAAAAAAAAAAGAAATGATTATGTTGATGTGGACAGTAACTTTGTACATTATACTCAGGTATATTGAGGATACAGTTATTTTACTCAAGTATTACAACTGTACAATGAAAGGATCATTAAAAAGGAAATATTAATTTTACTATAATTTTTCTGAGTTCAGGAAAGTTAAATCAATCTGATCTTATAGATTAAACGGCCCGCAAATTATAATGATAATGGTCTCAACCTTTATCATCCACAACAGAAAGAAATACCTATAAATGGATTCATCTGAAAAAAATCTACATTATGTTAAAACCCTATCTACTTCTGAAAAATGGCAGTAAAAAAACACTTCCTCAAACTTCATTTGAGTAAAAAATTTTCTCACATTGTGTTGTAAGTAGTGTTACTGAATACCTCAATCACCACTGAAAATAATACAACAGATGCATGCATTTGTGCAGATACAAAATGTGTGTCAGATGATCTTTGTAGCATGTCAATATTTACATATTGAATTGTTAGCTTTAACTCCATTGTTTCTGTCCATCAGACCCACCAGATCCCCCTAAAAACATTTCCTGTACATACAAAGTCATGAATGATACAGCTGGAGTTGTGTTTTGCTCTTGGACTAGAGGTCGGAAGACGTACCTCAAGAACACCCCAGTGCTGTGGTGAGTTTGGAGAAGAAAACTTTTATCAGTTGCCAAAACAGACCATTTTCTGTATATCTCACTAAACAAGCAATATGCCATTAGGTGGAGATCAACTATGAGCAGTTTTATTCGACGTTGCTGTAATTATAAAACTGCTGTAATAATAAAACTTGGATTTGTGTGTTTCAGGGTCAGAACTGTATTTGGAGACACGCATAAAACAGTCTCCCACAGTGTCAGCAGGAACGCCGCTGTTTTGCCCTCAGCTAGTTTTACGATCTCCAGCAGTGTTAATTTCATCTCAGTTTGGGTTCACACCAAGAATGAACTTGGCTCAGTCCAGTCGGCCATAACTAACTACACGCTCAGTGACATTGGTATGACCTTTGCAGACTTGCTGTGCATAATCTTCCTACTTGCCCCCAAAAGGCTTTGCATCTGTATCTATGATTCGAAGGATGTATCAAATCATTACATGAAGATAAAAAGAATACGGAGCCAATTTTTGGCCTCTTATAGTTATTTCAATTGGGGCAGGAACATATATTTTTGTTACCAGCAACTTTCGTGCATTAGTTCATTTATTAATAATTAACTTATAGATTTCACTTGATATACAAGGTTTATTTGATCAAGCTTCTACCTGTGTTTATCTGAGCAGAGATACCATCCACTCCAGTTCTTGGCCATCCCAAGTGCTTTTCACGTCAGTGCCTCCTCACTGTTGAGCAGCCCATGAGGACACCTCATTTGGAGATCCAATACAGAACAGAGGGCAAGCTATGGATCTCTCAAGATTCGGTGAGTCATCTGAACTGTAGATTGGTCAAGACACTGAGGTTGCCCATAAAAGACATTTTGCCCTTACTTTGGGTCCCCACATGATGAGACGCCGTCAATTGCCTGCTGACTAAATTACAGATAAAAAAAAGGTTCCTCAGCAGGTTGAAATGTAACCTTTTCTGCAAAAAAATGACTTGTATTGAATGATTTCAAATGCCAAATTCCCACAGAGGACAAAAGAATGACAGCTTGACATTTAGTTGCTTTAAAAAAAGATGTTTTTTGATCTACAGGATTTGAAGATGAGTTCAGAACAGCTTACCTCAGTTACATCCCTAGAGCCACACAGCTTGTATCATTTCAGAGTCAGATCCAAATACAGTAGAGGTTTGTGGAGTCAATGGAGTTCTACAATCTCAGTGTGGACTCAAGAGGAAGGTAAGCAACAGAGTATTAGCCACATGGGGTTAATGACTGTTTGATTTTACTTGTGATGAAATATCAACATGACCTAGTAGATTATATCATAACATTTCATTTGATTTCATTTGGATCTTGAGGCAATTATCAATTATTTAGGCCTGTTGAGTTGTGTGTTCAGATCAACGTCAATGGGCAGTAATGGCAGTGCGCATTTCGTCAGTTCTGTTATTTCATAATACCAAACAGTAGTTCTGTCTTGTGATGCTCACAGTCTTTGATATGAAGGTACTGCAGTGAGAACATGTGGCAATGCCCCTTTGATTAAGAGTTCAACCCTAAAATCATTGTGTTGTTCATATAAATGTTTCCTGGATAAATGCATTTTGTCTGATGTTATCGAAAGGATAACAACAGATAACACCGGGCATACTAGATTTAATTTGCTATTTGTACAATAATTTAAAAGTTCATAGATGTGAAACGGGCTTTGGGAAGAGTATATATCACAAGCAGGTGATCTATCATCATTGGAGTGTCCAACTGATTTCTGCATCACACTGCTGCAGACACATTGCTTGAGCCAAATCAGGTACCGAGTGTGGCAGGCTGTCATCTTGCATATCATGTTCAAACTTCATAGGACTTTGAAGGACAGCATTGGCTAAAAGCATTTGGAAAATCGATCTCATCATAGTTCCTCTGAACAGGACTTTAAAAACAGACATGGTCAAAGCTGAATTGTTTCTTTTGCAACTTTGCAATGAGAATGATCACCCTAGACCATGAAGTCAGTGACAGGGAGACGTTTTGAAAGCAGACTCATACTTACTGCTTATTAGTAATTAAGCAAGAAGCAAGTTCTTTTCGCACTTTGTAATTCAACAAGGAAGTTTTTTTTTTCTAGCACTATATACAATTTACCAGCACTTTGAGAACATAATTGCACAAATTAGATTTTTTACCATCAATAATCAACAAATGGTATGTTAATTAGTAAAGAATTGGGCCTGTCTTCAAAGCATTGATGAACGCTTAATAAGATCTTCATATTTATACAAAGACCAACATTTATATTTAAATATCATACAGGCGTTCTGTACTCAAATTGTTGAATGACATTGTGTAAAACACTCCCAAGATATATTGTTAATATTACCCATTGAAGTCTTTTTTGTACCTTTTTTAACTCGCCAGTTGATTCATTGATACGCCAAAACAATAAGCACAGAAACTCAATGGGGAGGAGTCTTCGTCCTTAGACCAGACTGATAAATGACAGTTAGAACCAGCATTTTGCATCAGATTTTGACAATATGAGGTTTGCGCTCACAAATTACTATTAGTTAATGCAACTTTGCTGCAAAGTGGACGTCTGGCTGAAAACGTGACAAAACAAATCCCCAAATGTATTTCATGTAAGTAATTGCTTATTATTTTCATTATTTGTGTCCAGTATCTGACTGAGACTGTTTTACAGCCCCTGCCAAAGAGTTGGATGTGTGGTGCGCTGAGTCACCACGTCACTCCTTGAAAGTCTTTTGGAAAGTAAGTCTCAATATTATTAAGTCACTCTCAGTATTGAGAAATGCTTTTCACCACTGTGTCTAACAATACATGTTGTGTGGTAACCAAAGTAACATTTTCCCCCCTGTTGCAGTTTGACAATACAACACAAACTAAAGGTCAACTCTTGACCACTTCTGTGGTGTGAAGAGACACTGTCTCAGTCAGTCTGTCTGTCTGTCTGTCTCACACTCTCTCTCACTCACACACACACACACAGACACACATACACACATGCAGCTCCTCATGAAAACCCATAGAAACAAACACTTTCAGTTATATACTGTCATTTTAATACAATGAGAGATAAGTGAAACTTAACAGCGCATACTGGTTTCAATTTACAAGAAATGAGCAGGTGAACCAAAATTTCACATACAAAGTACAAATCCTCAAAATTTAAAGGTCATGTAAACCCCCTGCATGACCACGATCACACACACACAAACATCCTGAGGATCTGTTTTTTTTTGTTATGACATTAAATTATGTGCATCGAAGAACTCTGACATTTGTTTCCTACTCCAGGAGATGAGCATTTCCTTTGCAAGAGGAAAGATTATAGAGTACATCATCACTGTCAGGAGCGTGGATACCTATCTGGTATCCAGGACCAACGTCACCGCAGATGCAAGAAATCACTTAATCAAGTTCTGTGACAATTGTGAAGTGACAGTGTTTGCCCGCAACTCCAAGGGGCTTTCCCCTCCTGCTAAAATTACTCACCTTCACGCAAAAGGTAAAACAGTTGGTTCTCAAATGGGTCATAATTCACTATCCACTCATGATCTATTAACAGCGGTTATCGCATTGGCAGCCTGTGTGTACGGTATGTTGCAGTTGTTGAGGTATGGTATGTGAGCTGCCTGGAGACACCACCCTTTACAGGAGGCTGTTTCCTCAGGCCAGACAGCCAGTCCTTACACCTTGGATGATTCATTCAGTAGTGTCTGCATTTTTAGCCAAAAAAGAGTTAATACGCATGCTTTCATTGAGTGCATCATCCATGATAGAAACAAAGTTCTCACATAGATGTTTCTAGCAGTGAAAACATCACTCGCAATCCGAGTGTGGAGCCAGCTTATTCTTCTTATGGAGATGCAGAGATATATCTTTATAACTTGCCTTTACATATTTCATGAATGGGAGGTTGCTCCATTTTCTTCTCGTCTATAGCCAAACCCAAGCTGGACGTGGGGATAACAATACACAAGCACTTTGTCACCCTCTCCTGGAAGAAACCTGAAACTGCCCCAGCACCAACAGCGTATGTGGTGGAGTGGTACCCAGAAGGTCGCAAACTGGAGAAGCTCAAATGGGCCAGGCTGGACCGGAATGACAATCAAATTGTGATAGCAGGTGGGTCATTTAAAACTATAGGAATGGAAAAACAACTGTGAAGGTCTCAGTTTCAGTCCAGTCACAGGTTATGCTGTCAGAAGTGAAACACTGTTTTGCTTTTCACAGATATTGAGCCCTCGGACTGTTATGAGGGTGCTGTTTATGTTTTCCATGATGACAGCTCAGTCAGTAAGACCACATTTAGCGGTGTTGAGATTGAAGGGTCAGGTAAGATTCAGGAGCGAATTGTGAAAATTCAGTACATTTCTTGAACCTGTCTTTTATGAATTCAGATATTAGAACAAGTCTGGACCTTATGTAAAATACAAACAAATTATATAATCCAGTGATTCATTTATTTAGAGTTATATTCTAATGCAGCGGAACAATGTTAATGGGAACAATATTCATGGAGGCTGAATATTTTCCAGGTCGGCTTCATTACTTTGGTGAATATACGTACACATTTGACATTCGACCAGTAACAAATACCAAAACAGTTTTGACTTGGAAACATTATGACTTAGAATCTGGGGAATTACTCATTTTGAAACTAACGATAAAACTAATGATCTTGCACATAAGCAGGATCTATGTCTCGTCTTTTCAGGACAAAACTGGACTGAATTTCACCACTTCCTGGACAGATACATATGACAATTATTGAAGTCTAGAAAAATAATGTGCCAGCCATAAATAAGGCACATTCACTGCCTATTTACCTAAATGCTTACTGGCCCAGATTCTGTTATGGATCGATATCTGAGTCGTCAACTGCGGTAACTTCAACTATACTGATGCTCGATTAACGCCCATGAGCACACTGAGACTTTGGAGTAGCTTATGTTGCCCTCTGGATTACACCATCTCTGGACACACCCATCATAGTTAAACAAGACAATACAAAAAAGCAACATGCACACGCTAAAAAAACAGCATCACAGTCTGAGAAATCCACCACTAGGTTTTTTGGAATTGATTTCAAGAACCAATCAACAAGTTCAAGTAAACTTGGGAGTCTCTGAATTATCAATGACTAATTTTTCAAAATTGGATTCCAACCTGTACTTACAGCAACATGTGAATTATGTAAGGGGCAGTAAAGAGTTAACTGGGGATTCTCCTTTCAGTTCCAAAAGTAGCTGTGTCAGTTCGAGCAAGAGTTGTGAATGACATTGTGGAGGTGAACTGGACAGACCTACAAAGGGGCCAGTCTGGGGGTTGTATCACCCACTATACCATCCATTTAAAAGACAGCAGGGAAGACCTGAAGCACTGTAAGTTTTCTATTTGCCTGAAATACAGTATGCCATAGATGTTAGTGGTATTTATCGTTTGGCTCTGTTCACAATGATGAGCAGACCAATTCTCTGCTGCCTGTGTTTTCTTTTTGTTTTTTTTTGTTTTTTTTTCTGAGACTTTGTAAAGGCTTCCGAAAGAACATTTCTCAAGAGACTGGCTGATGACTTCTACATTCTGTGGGTAACTGCTTGGACTGTACGAGGTCAAGGCCCTGAAAGTCAACACATTTGTTTTTCCATTAAACGTAAGCATATTTCATTAAAAGGCATAAAGTGGTATTTTCTGTGCATATCTGCGTTAAAAATCTTAAATACTTTTTTCAAATTATCGCTCGCTGATTATAATACAGCGTTTTTCCCACAATACTTACAAATTTAATTTTTGTAACATGAACATCCTTTCCTGCCTTGTAAATGCTGTGATGTTATTTTCATGAATATGTGATTTTATTCTTTACTCTTGCATGTTTTGTGAATGTATCAGCAGCTTCACAATTTCATATCACTGCATATCTGTGAAACCAAAGTTTGAAATAATTGCAAACTCAGCAGGCACCCGGACCACTTGAACTTTCTTGCTGAAATGTGTTTAAAGTTGCGATAAATGTGGTCCACTCTCTAAAACTTTACAGTGATTGTGCAATGCTACTAAACAAAGAGCACATCACCAAAGTCATTTTTTGGTCTTTGAACGTTTTTTTTTCCTGTCCATGAAAACCGTTATTAACATCTGAAGGTTAAACTGTAAGTAGATTCATTCATATACCTTGTTCTTTTTTGCCAACACACAGATGAGAACCCACTAACCTTCATAATCCCGTGGGTCATCATCTCACTACTGGTGCTGGTGTGTCTGATGTTCTTAGTGGGGAAGCAAAGGTATACTATGCAGAAAACACCAAACTGACACTTGTCATTCTACAAAAAAAACCCCACAGCAGTCAGAAAAGTGATATAGCTGTGAAGTCCAGGCCAGTGGTTCAGCAGTTCTTTATATTTCTCTGCAGGCTGGGGACAATTTTCCAGTGCTTGAGTGTTGTGCCAGATCCGGCAAACAGCAAATGGGCCAAAGAGCATATGAATGAAAAGGTTTATAGCTGAAAAAACAAAAACAAATTCAAGCTGAAGTGTTTATTGCTCCTTTCTGATCATTTGATCTGAAATCTTTCCTCCAACAGGGTAAATTAAATATGCAGTTCCATCTGAGTCGGGAGAACATCATCGAGGAGGGAGAACCGATTCTTGCAGAAATCGAGGAGCTGCCTGAGCAGATCCTTACGACTTGCTCACCCATCACTTCATCGCAGTTCCTTGGTGAAACGAGCTTGTGTCCTGAGAAAGAGCCGGTGACAGAATTGTACCCGGTGACTTCATACATCAAGTGCTTCTCAAATGACTCTGAGAGTTCCGAGCAAACGCAGACATCTATGGACACACACACAGTGGTCAGCTACATCTCGTCCAATGAGCCGGGAAACATAGCTGAGGAGTTTGAAGACGAGGGAGATGAATTTAAGGAAATGCACGGTTTTCTTCCCAGTCACATGGTCTCTACAGAGTCACCGAATTTTGAGGGAACATTGACTCTGGATGTAGTCAAAATTGATGGCATCAATTTCTTTCAGATCACTTGAAATGAAGCAGGGTCTTACAAGATTCTTACAAGAATTTATCTAGAGTAAGAACAGAGGTCAACACAAACAGACCAATGACTTCTCGTGGTGACTGGATGCAGAAATAACCACGATGAACCCCTGGTACCCATCATCTCCTTACAAGGAACTGGACTCAAAATTTCCCATTTGACTCAGTTTAACCTGAAATAAACTTGTTGGGATCTGAGCTGCTTTCTATTGTCTAGGTTCCGTTCCAACACTATTGTAAACATGACCTGTTACAAAGTATAATAGAACCCATATTATATATGTTAATGAACATATACTTAGGTGTATTTTGTATGGGTGGAAAAAGTACCTTAGATGATTTCCACATTTGCCTTTTTACTTCGGCTTTGGGAGAAGTTTATGAAATAGATCATCAGTTTGCACTTGAAACTTTTAATAGAAACCACTCAGCAACACGTTGCACTTCCTTGGGAGAGGCCTCATAGATATACCTCAACAGAGGTCTGAACTGTTATTGCAGTCAACATTAGGATTATCGTCTGCAAGTAACATTGCTGTATAAAAAATCTCCCATTCTGCCACAAGAGCTTTGGGAAATCAAATCATCTTAAAAGGGCATTGCCATTGTAACAACTTTTTTTCTAATTGTAAATATCATTAGCCCGTATTTTGTAGCTGAGATCTGCACAACCTATTTCCATTGACTCAGGAGCAGAGGCTAAAATGGAGTAGTCACTTGACAAACTTGGCAAGTTTTCATGGTAGACATGTACTGTATAAATAAATCAAGTATGAGAAAGTGGAATACTGTCAACTGATTGTCAGTGTAGAGGTAGAATAAAAAAAATGACAAAAAAAATGTATCAACCATCTTTATTTACCGACAGAGGTCTCTAATAGCAGGGCTGGAATTCACACATTTGTAGAGCACGTCAGTTGTTCCATACAATTAACGACCGTATTTCTTTCAGAGTGATTATGCAGTGGTGCGCGCCACTGTGGAGGCTACAGGATGAGTCGACAGTGGAGGAAATTATCAGCACAGAACCAAAACAAACTGGATCGAGGCTGAGTTTACATCAGTTCAAGGGTGCTTGAGTGGAGTGTAAACAGTTGGATAAGGTTTCAGGGTGTTCCAGGGGACTACAGCCACCCATCTACTCAGTCCAGGTGACCCCCTATCCAAATCCCACTGAAGAACCAAACAAAGGTTTGCACATGGCAATAAATCAGATGAAATGGGCAGGTGGGAAGAGTCAGGAATAGCACCCAAAACATTTGATTTCAGTACACATGAAGTAACGTAGCTTGAAATTTTTCCACTTGACAGATGTTTCTAGATCCATGCTAATTTAGGAAAGTAATCCATTTGCATTCCTCCAAAATGACCTAGTGTTCCTCCTTGAAGAACAATGAAGTAAAAAAAACAACTTAGTACAGATTTAGGGCATCTAATCAATAAATTTAAAGTCAGGCAGCTTCCTGTTGTCAACAATCAAGGGACTTTTCTTTGCACCAGGTGAAATATGTCTCTAAAAGAATTTAAGAAAATAGTCAGATTTACAGGCCAAAGACTATAGAAGAATAAACCTCCTTTATAAAAGATAAAACAATACCCCAGTGCTACAGAAACAAAACCATGAATCTCAATGTGTGAAGCTATGATTTCATCAGAAAACTATTGTGGCAGAGCTTGTTAGCTTGGGCTGGAGCTCCACAATGCCATGGTTAAAGCAAGCAAGCAATTGCACACACCAAGCTGAAGATACTTTTCTTAAGCTTACGTTTCAAAATGCATATTTTCAAGCAGCAATTACAAAATTTTTAAATCAATGGACAACGCATAACCTCTGAAAAAAATACTGTATGAAAACATCCCTGCTACTTTGTTTCCAAGTACAAAACCTCTACCAATAAGTTGCTCCAGAGTAGCAAGAAGTCCTTTTCTTTTTTTGTTTTTTTTTTTTCCTGTTAATTTCTGTTTTTTTTCCATCTTGATTTTGTTTTTATTGGGTAAAACTCAGTTCTCACATTGAGTGCCATAGATAATGACAGTCTTCATCATTTCATTTTGCTGAAGGATCCAGGAACATGCAAGCCTCGTAGTGGAGGTGCTCAGGAGGCTCCTGTGGGCCTAAAGGACAGCAGCTGGTGCTTAAGCCAGGGCTGGGAAGGCTTCTGGGTCATCCACGTTGGGCACAGACACAGATGACTTTAAAAAGAAAGACAGAAAACACGAAAATAAGTAAATTTTTGACCGTGCCAATGTCATATTTCCACAGTACTTAGTGGGGGTCAGAGTTTCAGACAAAAACTGTATTGTTCCAAGATGACACCATAACCAAATTAAAAACATCTTGATACTGAAACTCAGCCAGTTTAGAAGCAATACAAAGTTGAGAAGGTGGCATCTGAAAATCAGAAAATTCCTATAAAAGGTAGGTAGGTATGGGATCAAAAGTCATCAAGACACAACCATAACCAGACAGTGATTATGCTTGTTGGATCTGGGCTTGAGACACACATATTCAAGTTTTTTTTGTTCCTCAAGTTGAGTAATCTTTCATAAATAGTGAGCCTTTTTCTTACACCAACCCTGAGAAAGATGGTTCCAGGTCATTCCAAAAGTTTGGTTTGATGTTGGTCATCTGGACTCAGGAATAGCTAACTTGAGATTCAAGGGTCTTTTAAATTACACTTGCCTTTCATTACATCCTAAATGATTATTCATTTAACTCTTGTCCTTGTGGCTCTTTAGAATGTGTTGTACTGGTGTGATTATTAGAGCCTAAAAGAAATTTTGCACACGTACCTTATCTGTCCTTCCTCCACGGACAGGCCTTGGTGGATCACCAGTGCCCCGGCCACGCCCGCCTCGGCCTCCACGAGGCCCACCACGCCCGCGGCCCGGACGGCCTAGATCTCCAAAGTTGATCTCCAGCTGGGACGTGATGTCATTAGCTGGCTTCCGGAAGTGATGCTCATCATCAGTCTTAGTCAGGAAATGAGAGAAATTGGCAAATTACTTCTCTGAACGAAACCTTTGCCCTATGTTGAAAGATATTGCACGTTTCATCAATGTTTGAAAAAATTACCTTTGGCTCAAAGGTCTCAGGGTCTATGAGCTCGCCCTTTTTGTCCTACAAAAGGATCAAAGGCAAGAAATATTGATCTTAAAAATCACCAGCATTGCCCCTAAAATTCATGTGTTCGATTGAAATTTGGAATATGGCAATAATTTGACTCACATCTGCCTTTGACTTGTGGAGCACAAATCCTTTGTTCCAATCAGCTCCCTCATTGGCCTTACGGATGTTGAACTCCACCTTTGCCCTTTCCTTGTCCTGCATTGCCTTCCATTCATCAAGAGTCATCTCCTTTGGGCCTTCCTCCTTCACTTCCTCTGCCTCGTTCTCCCTTCAACATTTACAAACACATTGTTAATCGTCTTTGTGGCAAACTCCTGTCAAAAAAACGGGTTATTAGAAATCTGTGTATACATTTCAGCTTTAATGTTCTCCATAACATGGTCAGGTTTTATTGAGCCTTTGCTGTGGCAGTTCAATCAGGCTTTCATCTTTAACAGTAAAACTATAAATAAACGTACGCCACCCTCATTTGCTAGGAAATATGAAAGAAACTTACTTATTCTCAGAGTCAGCTGGTGGATGCTCCTCTCCTTCAGGGTTCTCCTCAGTGACGTTTGACTGGTCAAGTTCACTGTTAAAATGATAATGAAAGCCATTCAAAAAGAATATTGTGAACTGGAGAATGATTAGCAGGTATTTCCAATTGTTTTATCATTGTTGGGATGCGGTTATCTTTGGACTTTTCGACTAACTGTATTGTAACTTATGCCACAGTTGGAAATTTTACCACCTGTTAAACACAACAGTGATTGTTTTTTTAATTTTTTTTTACATCCAAAAGTTGACACAAGAGTGACTTATGTTTACTCTTACAAGCTTGACTGTAGCATGTAAACTTAGCAAATGAATAAAACAATGACGATACAAAGCTATGAATGCAGCAGAACCAAACAGAAATACAAATTGGCACCTTACCTGCGAGCCTTTCCACTGCTGGAGCAGCGAGAAGGGTAGAAACGTTTATATTTGATTATGCTAATACAAAGAATGTATTGCTTATAATGTACTTTAACGAACTCCGTAAGCAAGTAGTGCATGATTGAGTGGCCTAAGAAAGGATATCTATTAGAAGTAATTCCCACAACAAACCAACAAAGTATTGTTTACACAACATACAGTATGCAAGACCACCAACAATAAAAAAACATAAAACTGATATTCTACCGCAGATTCACTTTGGACAAAAAGGAGGACAAATGTTTCAGGTCATATTTGGGAATTTTACATTATAACTCAGACGCTAGTAATGACTATTAATTTAAAATAAGCCAGTTTGTGGATGAAGATACATGTATTATTTTTACAATTCAGTGTGCAATAACAAATACGGACTCAGTGAACCAAGTCAGGAAAAATGGTGACCAAAACAAGGAGGTTAGTAATGCGCAAACGGGTGTACGGTACCACGAAGGCTCAAAAAATAAACGGCACGAGAACCTGTTTTAACTTGTCACCTTAGTCAATTGAACAGTTTGCCCCTAAACTGGAATTGCATACAAAAAGACTTCTCAACCCAGAAACTTCAAATTGATTTTCTTTTGAACACCCGGCAATGTTTTCTAAGAAACCACAACCAACCTGTAAGGTGAGATTTTACCCTCACCAGGGGGTAAAGTAAACAATTACTGAGGTTTTACTTACACCCCCCACCCTCGGTAAAATGGATTGCTGATTTTAAATCTTACACCCTCCAACATTCACATATATGCATACTGTTCTCTCTACACTGATTCAAAGCACGTGTCACATCCCAGTTATGATAAGTGGTTAAGGGTTATACCCTTCGATCAAGCACATATGATGCATAGAAAAAACTTACTTCAGTTCATCCTTGACAGTACCCCAGTTGTGAGATCCACTTCCACCACGCTTCTCCTCACCTTTCAGACTACTGAAACAAAGTTAGTTTAAGCCAGGATCTCAAGTCGTGCATAACTGAACACAAACTGCAAGAAACATTGCAACATGCTTAATATTTGAATAATTCCTAAGTAAAATTGATAAAATTTTCCAAACTGAAAAGTGCTTACGATCGGTCGCTGCCGCTGTGTCTGTCAAATTCGCGTTTTCCTCTGGAATCAAAGCCATCGCTGCGACCCATGCCGCGTCCCCTGCCCCCTCGGCCTCCCCTGCCGCCGCCACGACCTCTCATCGGCCTGTCCCCAACAGGCCTTAGCAGATAGATGACAAACACAATTAGCATTCCAAATCAATTGAAGGTTATTCAGATCTAAGGAGGCGGCAACAATGTTGATTTTGATAGACTAAAGTCAAATTTTCCAAATGTTATAAATATTGAGATGAGTAAAGAATGGTTCAAGAAGCTGATGAGATGATTTTCTTATTGTAATAGTAACGTATTTTACTTGAAGGTGCATAACTGTTGCCTTGAAGTATTCAGATGAGTGGATACAAATGCCTAGACCAGTGGAGTGGGCAACTCAGTTATACCTAACTGTTATGCTATCCGTTTATCGCGTTACCAATACTACTTGAACATCCTGAAAAATATTACTGATACTCACTTCTCCACGGAGAATTCTCCACCCTCAGGCTTATCGCCAGCTTCACCAACGGGTCTCTCAAAGCGACGAGGTGGCCGCCTATCCACTGGCCGTCTGTCTGTGGGTGGCCGTCCCTCTCCCTGACCCCCCTGGGGTCTGGGACCATCACCCTCCGGTTTGCGACCCATTCGCCTCATCCCAGCACCTGGGATTACCAACAGGAGGATTAGAGAACAGATAGCAATGTCTGAGCAGGATCCCCTGCTCAGCTTAAGACATTAGAAATAAGGGGTAATGATTGCTCAAGAGCAGGGGTTATGGAAGCCACTCAAAATATTGTATTTGGTTATTGAATCTGATAACTTAAAACATGGAGAGCATACGATCGCTTAAAATCCCACATGGTTGACAGTGTCCCGAACTGACACAAGACCCTCCCCATGCCTAAATGAACAGCGACCAAAATAGACAGCATTCACAACACTGCAGCAGCTGGGTGCACCACTGTGGAGCACCTGTCTCATCTTCTCTCAAGGAAACAGATATGAGTCGACTTCGCGGCCTGACACATTGATAATGGCCAACTGCTTGTGAGCTTGTGTTGGGTCGTGACGCCGGACACTTCAATTTCGCTTTGACGAAACCAAAGTGGTTGGGGGAGGGGGGGCAATACTTACGTAACAAATTTTATTTACTCGATTAGATTTAATTTATTATAACAATGTCACACTTGCGCGATTATACAATCGTTCGCGACAGAAAGCATGCTCTGCTAACATTTTGTGCGCCAATAGGAAGCGGCAGTTGGAGGCTGTGTTCTAACACGCCCCGCGTTAGAACCACGAGGTTCCACAGCTAGAAAGCATTGCTCAGAGTCTGCTAAAAATTCCGCCGCAAAAAAGGTTAGGTCAACCACGTTACACTACTCCACACGTGTATGTGGTAACACCTTGATGGCATACTTTATTTTTATTATGTTTCATCTGTTCTTTTGTCTCCATGTGATTCCATCTAGAATGACTTGTCCTGGCTGGTCGAAGGGTGCGATCGAGGCGTCCCTCAACGTCTCTCTCTGTGCAGGCAGGCTTTTGTGTTGTGTATTCAACAAGGCCGAGCCAAAATAAGTTGGCTCGCAAACTGTTTATAACCCAGGCGCTGGCGCCAAACACTTCAGAGACACCTCGCATTGGCGCGGTTTTCGTTGTTACCATGACTGACAGGCCGAAGAGACACAAAAGCATCCGCGGGAGCCACATGTCAGGGAGGCTCTTGAACCTTGCTGGTGAGGTAACTTAGCTAGCTAGCTTATCTGCTAGCGGGTATTTGAATACGGGATTTAAATAGCAAAAAATGGGCTTACCATCTTTTTTCAGTGGAACGGGTGCCTGGGTTTCTTCCTTCTTGTCAGCCAGTGGGGTCTTTCTGTCTTTTTGGGACTCCTTTTTCGGCTGCTTGGCAGCCTGTGCTGCAGTCTTGGCGGCACCAGGGACTGGAGCCACCTTCTTCTTCTGTTCGGCTTGCTCCATCAGCTCAAACGGATCCGATTCGTTGTCAAATAGTTGGTCGAATCGATTAGTTATGGCACAGCCATAACCTTCTTGCATTTGTCCGGGCATGATGGCGCCCCTTCAGCAGGATTTTCCTCCGATTCTACGAGGCTTGGTGCGAACACTTCGCTAGATGAAGCCACAAGATGGCTGGGTAAAGGACCTTCTTCTCTTCCGGCGCGATAGACATACGGGACCTCGCAGCTGGCGGGGGTGGGGCGTGTAGTTCATTAGGCACGTGGAGTAGGGTGTGTTGATGCGAATAGTCCGATGAAAGAAACTACATTTCCCACTGCATCATCTGCGTCAATGATGCCAGCCTATGTAAAGCCATGTCCCGGTGTTGCACGCTGCTCGTGTTTTGACACATCAAAAGAGCTTCTTAGACTCTAGGCACAAGAATTTGAGTCCATCATTCAAATAAAGAAAACAAGCCGGCCAATACAAGAACATGACAAAATGTCTAAAACTGCCCCGGCACCAAAGGAATACTCCATGTATGTATGTATGTATGTATGTATGTATGTATGTATGTATGTATGTATGTATGTATGTATGTATGTATGTATGTATGTATGTATGTATGTATGTATGTATCTGTACGTGTGTGTATGTGTGTGGTTATATATATATGTGTGTGTCTATCTATCTATCTATCTATCTATTTATCTATCTATCTATCTATCTATCTATAGGCACCAAAGGAATACTCCATGTATGTATGTATGTATGTTTGTATCTGTGCGTGTGTATGTATGTGTGTGGTTATATATATATATATATATATATATATATCTGTCTGTCTGTCTGTCTGTCTATCTATCTATCTATATATTCGTGCGCTGTGGCGCAGTGGTTAACGCTTCAGTTTCACAGTATTGAGGGCCCTGTTTCGACTCCGTCGTGGTCACTGTGTAGTTTGTTTGAGGGATGGGATTTTGTAAGCGGCAGGCGATCGATATTTCAAAATCTGGTTTTTAGTGTAAAAACACAACATGCAAACACCTGGACATTGTCTCGAAATGCCAACAATCCAATATATACATAGAATATCAAAATCTGAGTTGCCCGTGTTAAATTATTCTAGTCAATTAACATTAACACCACCAGATGATTGATTTCATTTAGTTATTTTGTTTTACTATAGGGACTACTGACCCTATCAGGTTTGATATATCAGCATATTTTGATAACTGCGACACAATTGCACATTAATATTGTATATCGGTTGGGTTTTCTTTTCACATCAAACCGGTCGTTTATTTATTTATTTATTTATCTACTTATTAAGGTGTTCATTCTTGGCAGCAGCCCGCAGGACGAGTCCGCCGGCTCTGACTGCTCCAGTCCGTCTCCGCCGCCACCCGTCCGCGCACATGGCCGTCATGACGTCTGCGGTCACCACAGCCATGATCGAGGCGTACGCGCTCATGGTGATGGTCATGGGCACCTTTTTCGTCTATTTCTGCGGGATGGTGTGGGCGTTCAGCAACCCGAAGCTGAGCGGGGCAGAGGAGGAAGAGGAGGAGAGCGCGGCTAAGACGCCGGAAGAAGGCTCGCATCCGCCGGCGGTCCAGCTGTGCGCGCAAGCTCGACCAACGCACGTTTCTTATGTCAACTTCTGGAACGACACGGATGTCCTGCTGTCGGATTGCGCGGGGTTTTGGCGAGAGGATCAAGGAATTATTAACCAGATTGGGGACGTATGAGACGAGTGAATGGACAAAGTTAGGAGAGAAAACAAAACTTCCGGTTTGTCCTGTAACATACATTTTATTTTGATGCTTGTAACGGATTCAAAAGGGACCAATCTGATTCACTTTGCTCGCCTGAGACCCAAGGCGTGGAATCAGAGAGAGGGATGCTTGCAAGTCTAATTGCCGGCTGCTGTGCCATCAAATAGAACAACGTCCATCCAAGAATCGGATGATGTTTATTATAATCCTGCAAATGTATAGTCTAAAGATTCCTGGTGTTTTCACTTAAGTTGACTCCTCTTTTCATTTTTCAGCTGGAGTCTGGAAAATAACTATCCTCAGCAGTCTCCAAAACAACATCTATCTGCAGAGAAGATAAGACACAATGAACAGCATGACTCTTATTTATAAGTTATTTGGGATAGTTATTAAAAACCTTTTGGGGTTTTGTGTGTTTTATGCCCAGCCCTGAGGTGGAACTGTGGCATTTGTTCCGAGGACCAGTGATTCAGGATTTTGCTCGAAAAACTAAAACAACGTGAAAGAGCGGCATTCATGATTAAAATCTGCTGCTGCGAGGAGAAGATGGCGTTGGCACTGTAAGGCGGACGTTGATATACCGCAAATTTGAAAAAAAAAATAAAGATGTACAATCAGCAATTTGTGATGGGTGTGAGAGTTTGCGTCATGTTACATATGGGTTAAGAGACTTAAAAATAAATTTTGTTGTCTCGTTAGATGCTACAATGCGACTCCTAATTGCTGTTTTCTTTTACTAACACAGCTACTTGGTTAGGTCATGGTTTAAATCAAAGTTAATTACAAAACTTCAAATAAATGCTCTTTTACCAACAAGGGCTTCAACTCCATTATAAGGCATCAGTTCAAAAGTGTTTTTGAACATACTTATCTGTGAAGATGAGACGGTAAGATACTTTCAAATTTAACAAAATAATATCTTCTTTCTTTTTTTTTTATCTTTCTTAACACCAGTTAATCATATATATCAAAATGATCAGCTCCATAACTGTTTGTTGATTTGACATTTAACAGTCAAGCGCACATTTATATCTTATAATTTGAAATTTGCCCACTGCAAAACAAGAAATATTTGACACCAATAAATTAGAAAAATATGACAGGATATTGTCAAATATAATGGACAAATAAAGGATTTGAGTTGTTCACTATTGATTGAAGATGATAGAAGTATGAATAAAAAAGATAACAATTACATTGACAGACAATATTTTAAAGGAATACAACATCAATATTGGCATAAAGATATCAAAGCATGAATGATGGGATAATGGGATAGAAAATTAAAAAAAAAAAAGAGAAACATATTTCAGTGAGATTTGGGGGGTTTTGGCAATTAAATTGGGATCATCTGATTTCAAAATGGCTTCACCATAATGATTTAAGGTGCTGATAAGGCCATTAAAACTAAATATGCCATTGTGACATGCTTTTGGCAGACATGCAATACTGAACTTTTAATGAGTTTTGTTTTAGGATTACATGCTAATGAATTACATGTCAATTAAGTTTTTTTTCCCCCCAAGATTTATTATAAAAATAATAATAGAGACTGCATTTGGTCACATGACTGTTATTCAGTTAGGATACGTGTGCAAAATAATTATAATAATAATAACATTTTGCAAGCGATACAAGACACTCAGGTTGTCTTCTGAACATTTACAATGTAATGCATATTTGGTTTTCTTTTTTTTTCTTCACATTCTTATCAGTGTTTGGTTTTATTCATCAAAGTTCATGAGCTATCTGATGAGAAGGAAGAAGAGAAAGTTTTAGGTACATGATGGATTTAGATTTTATGCAACTGCTGCTGTTCATTTCCCTGTACAGCCGAACAGCTTGAACACATCATACTTTCTTTCAAGAGTTATGAATGCCTTAAACTTAAAACTGAACAGAAAATCAATCAAAGTAATCTGTTACTTCAAATCTTATTTGCAAGTTTTATGCCTCCACAAGAATTCTACTGACGCACTGTAGAGTCAAGGAGATACATTGACCTTATAGCTAGAACAGTATGCCCTATTAATTTTTAATGAGTATCGTTGCTAAGTGACAGACATATCCAGTATCTGCTCTATCAATTCCATCAAGGGCAAACAGACATCAAGAGTTGCTTTCTGTTCCAAAAAAACTGAGAAATGTGAATCTACTCTGCTGAATGATATGAAATTATGGCTGAGACAGCAACTTAAATGTGAAATGAAGGAGGAATGAAGGTTAGCTGTAGCAAGACAGAACACATGTGTAAATTAGAGTGGTGCAGCAGTGGTTAGCAGTTCTGCCTCACAGCAAGAAAGGGAAGGGGGGGCTTTCTGTGTGGAGTCTGCATGCTCTCCCTATGTTTGCATGGGTTTCCTCCGGGTTCCCCGGTTTTCTCCCACAGTCCAAAAACATGCAGAAGGTAAATTGGACAACTTGAAAATTGCCCAGATGTGTGAATGTGAGAGTGAATGGTTATTTGTCCATGTGTGGTACTGTGATCAACTGGCGACCAGTCCAAGGAGTACTCTGCCTCTCCCCTAATGACAGCTGGGATAGGCTCCAGCATCCCCATGACCCAGACTACAGGATAAGCGGTAGATAATGGATGGATGAATTGAGGAAATAACAGGGAGCAGAGAAGAAGGTAGCAGAGGCAAAGAAGTTGAGGATGGAAATGATCAGGGATGACTTCATCATCGGAGACAGCACGTTACATGTTTTGGAGATAAAATCAGAGTGGGTTGACTGAGATGGTTTGGACATGTACAACGGAGGGATGATGAATATTTGTAGAAAGATGCTGTGGTTTGAGCTATCAGCCAGGATGCCCAGAGGACGACCAAAGAGCAGATTTACAGATATTGTGAAAGAGGGCCTGAAATCAGTTTGTGTGAGAGAAGAGGATGCAGGGGATAGAGCTATATCAAGGCAGATGATTTACTAAGGCAACCCCTGAAGGGAGCAGCCGAAAGGAATTGATGATGATAGCAGGTTAAATACACTGACTAACAAAAATATTGACCAAAGACATTTGCTGGCGGCGTGGCTCAGTGTGTAAGAGCAGTCGTCCTATTCCTGGTTCAAATCCTGCACTCCTCCCAGTCTGTTGAAGCATTGTTGAGCAAGACACTGAACCCCAAACTGCTCCCCTGGCGCTGCTCAGAAGCTGCCTTCTGTTCATGGCTCATCCATGATAGGTTAAATTGCAATGGTCACATTTTGCTAATTTTGTGGTCTATGTATAACTCAATGATATGTATAACTCTTCTTATTGTTGCAAGATCTGCCAGCCATTAGGAAAAATCCATTCGTCTGCATCAACAGCCCCTCAAAGCTGCCACACAGGATGATGATCCAGAAATTAACAGCATATATGACATAGACAGTTTGACAAGTTTAAAATGTATAATGATTCTGTACTATGCAGCAATTAGGGGATAACCTGAGTCTTTCTAATGTGCAAAGTGACCCCCCCCCCACTCACACACACACATTGAGTGTAAAAAAAAAAGAAATGCTGACTCCGACAAACTACGCTGTTCGGTGTAGTTTGTCATAGTCAAGAGGCCTTTTAAAAAAGACATTTACATTCGACAATGGTATTGGCATGTTGCCCACATTCAGTTAAACATAGTGTCTTCCTGTTATATGCGCAGGTAACAACCACATTAATAACAGTTTTATCCCTTTTCGTCCTCATATATCCGCGATAGATTTTCTTCTTCATTTTTACTATGATGACTCTGTTTTCTTAAATTAAACTGTGTGGATCTTAATTGCATGAAAATTTTCCATGGCAAAAGGTATTTACTCTTACTATCTTCACAAGAAAAATGTTCCAGTTGGACATCTATTTTAGATCCTGCTGCCATGATAGCATAATATGTCCTGAGCTTTGTCATGCAATTGTTCTTATTGAAATACTGTAATACCTGCATATACTTGCAATGTCCTGGTTTATCCTCCTGCTATGTAACAGAGTAAATGAACACAATACAGTTATAGATATTAATAAAAGACAAATATAGCTGTTACCAGTCATTAAAACTGCTGTATTCATCCATTCACATAAAAATATGGAACAAATCAAGTGTGGAAAATATGAAATTCACCACATTCTTGTTTGAAAGCAATAAGTTATGAATGGAGTTTATGGACTGCTTTCTTGTGTTGATATGTGGTTGACATGGTTTAGCTCCCTCTCTGCATTTTCATCACATACTTAAACTGCTCTGGTTGGTCAAAAATGACAAAGACCTCTCAAAGACTGTATTTCCTGTTTTATTTATATTTGGTTTATCAGTGTAATTTTTTTATATTTATATAAAAACATTTTCAGTGAAAACATGTTGTAGTACAAAGATATTGTAGAAATATTCGAACTACGAATTTGTTAAGACACAACATCAGCTTTAAAGCTTTATGTTTGCTCCCAATTAATTTAAAACAGCAACAGGACTCCAATGTAATTTTGGCTCTACTCAGGGATCAGGATATTTTTAAGAGTAAAACTTTTGACAAAGTGTTAGGTGGACTTCCCCAGGGGGATCTACATAATTTTAGGAGAGTCCCTGTGAAAGTAATTGATTGAATAGTCCAAGTTGTAAAAATGGAATCACACACATGAGAAAAGCCTTAATGATACATGGCTAAAGAAACAGCTGAGACGTACAGTAGTCTGGGAGAATTTTTCCAGAGTCAGAACTAATAAAATCCTTCAAACAGACCATGAAATGCAAGTTTGGTCAGAGTTGACGGATACTATAATGTGAACTTTGTTCAACAATCGAGTGCCATCACATGGCACAATCCCACAGGTCTCCAGGGAAACCAAAAAAAAAGTGGGCTAAAGGGGGAGGGATAGGGCTTGGGGGCTTAATCCCACCTTTGTTTGAGGAGAGGCCCATACTCTTAGACTTTAAAATCCTCTTTATAAACTCATTAGCACATAGATCAGAAAAATATGGAAACAAAAAGAATTCTACACGACAGCACAAAATTCAATGCATTAGAGAAGACGTTGTGTGTCAAGGGACAAACAGGAGATTTTTTTTAATATAATCAACATCTGTATATGTTCACTTAAAAGTACCTAAATTACTTATTGAATAACATTTTAGAGGGGTATGAACTTGCCATTTTAACAATTCGATTTTTATCTCAAGTCAAACAGATTCTCACTTTATTTGTATATTCTTTACTTGAGGCATGCCAAATTAGTTTAGTCGTCAATGAAAATTTCCTTGTGTGAGACTGAGAATTTTCAAAGTATTAAGTACTTTTCCTGAAATTCAGTGTCAACATCTTGTATTTTGTAGTGAATCATTTTGTTGTTTACAGGTAGAGTTGTTCATGTTGAAGCTAGTGCAGCAGAAGAAAAGAAAAAGATGCAATAAGAATGCGTACGAATAAACTGTAGTAAAAGCATCTTGTAATTAATCTGTAACACTCATACAATTTATATTTGTCCCATTTAAACACCATTCACGTTAAATATTCCCATTTCATCTACTTTCCTGATTCAAATCTGCTTTCATTTTCAACACACATGGATTACCCTGTTCAACATCCACAGCACTATCCAAAAAATGTTTCCAAGTGAACTGTAAACTCATACTGTTGACAACACAACACAAGTCTAAAGAGCCAGGGTTCTTGATAGGCATATTGCATGATCAGTGCTCAACAGTCTGCAGTGGGGTGTGCTTGGCATGTATATACCGAAGGTAACTGAAAGAATAACTGCAAATAAATCCAAAGAAATACCCCACCTACAATGACTGATGTGCATATACACAATACACAAATATATCAAAAAAACATACACAGAATAAACAAATGAGAACATATAAATACTAATACAAAATATTGATATTTGAGGCTTAGACTTATCTATTGAAAATACACAGTCATATACACTTTATTTATTCAAAATCCTTGCAGCAAAACTGTAGGGAGTTGAGAAAGATGTTACACTGTGGTATTTTGTTCCATCTTTCCAAATTCTTTGGGGTTCTGCTAAGAAACTGAGATGAGATACTTGATACAAAATGTAACAGTAATGGTTTGATGCACTTTTCCCTCTACATTCAAGGAGTCTTCCAAAAGATATACAAGAAAATTCTTCAACATCGCTGCATACTTTTGTTATCAATACTTTAAACGAAAACAAAATGGTAAAAAGTAACATCATATTAAAAATAATCATATAATACAAAATCAAAACTGCCAAATTTTGGTACAAATATTTTTCGCTTCTGCAACACATCAACACCAAGCACCGTGTCGTCTTGTTTGTATTGAGGAAATGTAGGCTACTAAAGAATTAGATCAGAATTGAAATGGATTTTCTATGAATATATATCTGTAAAACATCTAAGCCGACATGCTAATTAAAGTCAATATGACACACATCACGTGCCACCCAAGGTCCATTTGTAGTGCACAAGTCCATGAAACAGTGTTTCCCAAATCATAGCTTAGAACCCGCAGGTGGCTCTCACCTTGTTTCTCACTTGAATAAGGATAGCTTAAGCCTGGATTGTGTCTGAAACATGGTCTACTCTTGTCATCCACCGTTTCTCTCAGGACTGAGCAGACAGGAAATCTCTGTCTTGACTGCCGTTGCTTAAGGTTGTATTTCCAGGAGGGCTCTGTGTATTTCCTGGAAAGACGGCCTTTCTTTTGTGTTTCTCCTCCAGCAGCTCAGCATGATCTTGTAGAGGGAGTCTGGACACAACACAGGCTGCGGCAGGTAGATCTGAACAACAAGGAGAGAGACATGAAGAAGAAGAAGAAGAAGAAGAAGAAGAAGAAGAAGAAAGAAGAAATGCCTTTATTGTCACATACAGTTATACATAGAGCACAACATCAGCGAAATTTGACCACTGCATTAAACCCATCATGGATTCACCATGAGAAGAAGGCAGCCAAGACAGCGCCAGGGGAGCAGTGAGGCGGCTGATAGATTTAATACACAACCTGACTATTTTGTGATCACACTCACCTGTCTTTTCTGGTCCCTGAAAAACTCCCCTGTATTTTCTATCACCTGCTCATCAGTGAGCTGGGAGTAGGGCTGCTCCTTGCAGAAGTTTAGAATCTCCCACAGGGTCACCGCAAATGCCCAAACATCGCTTGCGGTAGTGAATTTACCCTGCACAACAAACAAATAAGAGTTTGTTTTTATGCTAATCGCTAATTTCAAGTCCATGACACAGCTTTTAAGAAAGTTAAAAAATAAATGTTGTTCTCCCTTGGGAGGGTCCAAACAGTTAGAGGGTAGACTTAGTGACTGAAAGTGAAAGGATATAATATTGGTTATGACAAAGAAATAACTTAGAGTGGCTGGAATTAATGCACATTTGTAAAATGTGGTAGAAATAGTTTTTTACACATATTGAGGAAGCTGGGGGCCAAACTGCCACAATTTTAAGCCATTAAAACATTTTGATTTCACTCAGATAACACAGTGACAATCGTTAGCCGCAGTTTTTAGATCTGAAGAATCATATTACTGTGTAATTGTCGAAGTTTTGACATTGAGTTTCAAGCTTGTGACATTGTCAATAACGCTTGCTTCATTAATTGTGGTTGATCTGTGAAATTAAAGTGATCAAAATGGTCATTTCACAAAGCCCAAGGAAACATCTGCATATGTGTGTGTTTTTTTCTGTTCACAATCCCAACACATACAAAAAGGAATAAATATTCCGAAAATGTTTGTTTTTACAAAGCCCAAAAGAGACTTGTTGATCACATAAACAGTGTCTTACCAGCAGGATACTCTCCCAGGACATCCAACGTATTGGTAGCACGGCTCTGCCTTGGATACGGTAGTAGTCGCCACTGTACAGGTTCCTGCTCATGCCAAAGTCAGCTATTTTTATTGTGTAGTTCTTTCCCACCAGGCAGTTGCGTGTCGCCAGGTCTCGGTGTACGAAGTTTAGAGAGGAGAGGTACTTCATCCCTGAGGCTATCTGAGCAGCCATGTAGCACAGATTACCAAAACTATAGAGAAATTGAAGAAACAATCATGTGGTGAGAAGAAGAGCAATGTAATGGAGTGATCAACTAACAGGTATATGCACTCACCTGACAGTAGGTGCATTACTGAGCAGAGCGAGGTGTCCCTCCGGCTCGTGGCGAGACAGAAATTGGTTGAGATCTCCATTCTCCATGTATTCTGTTATCATACAAAGAGGGTCGCTGTGAATACACACAGCTAGGAGCCGAATGATGTTGGGGTCCTTCAGACGGGACATGATCTTTATCTCTTTCAGAAAGTCATTCCTGCCAACCAGGAAAAAGATGTCAAAGTAACTGATTTTGCAGTTTTGGGGATTTTCTTTTTTTCTTTTACTCTGCCCCCCAAAACTAGTACCTTGCGTTTTTGTTAGCATCTGAACGGAGCATCTTTACTGCCACTAAAACTGGCTCTTCCTCTGGGATGTCAAATAAAAACTCTTTATTCATGAACTCCTGCATTCCCTCCGCTTCACACAGATGAACCTAAAGCAGAAGAGGAATGCAGAATTTCTAACTTTGCATGTGCTCGAAAGCCACTCCACAGCTCAGAATGCTGCTCTCGGAGCACCCACCTCACCAAACTGGCCCTCCCCCAGCTTCTCTTTGAATGTGAGCATTTTTCGAGGGAACTCCTCCACTGCAACATCCTTCCCTGACAACAGGTCCATAGTAACGGCAGGGATGGCGTATGTGTTGCTTCCAGTCACGCCTTGCAGGTTTACAATGTCTGCCTCTGCATAGTGAGGGACACCGTCTTGGACCACCGTAGTTATAGTAGATTTTGAAGCTGCGGTGTTGATAGAAGCTGAAACACAGTATGGAACAACTTGAAATGACGAATGAGATTAGTCATTGTGTGTGTTGAAAGTGTGTTTTTGTGTGAGTTGAAAGTGTGTACGTGCGCACGTGTCCATTTGTGTATTTGTCCACCTACCAGCCTCATCTGAGTTCTGTGCAAATTCTGGTAGCTTGCATATGAGGCGTGACGGCTCCTGGTAGTCTGGACCCAGAGGAAAGATTCGTTCATAGGTAGAGTTTGATTCCTGTTCGCTGGTTGTACTCGGCTGATTGTAGGCAAATGTGTCGCTCTGTATTGACAAACTTGCAGTTAGTTCATCGTCCAGCATCCGACGTGAGGCCTAAAATAAAGGATTTGGGGAATAAAGGACCACTTCTGACTATTTTAGCAAAGACAATCACAATAACCTGGTATCCATGAACATGAACAGATTTTTAACTCAACCTACTGGCTTACCTTCTCCAGCATCTTCTGCCACACTTGCCTCCATAAGATAATGACAATAATGGCCACCAGGATAAAGATGATGGCCACTAAGCAACCAATCAGTATTCGGGTGTTGCTGTCATCCACTTTGTGGGTGGGGTCTTCTTGAAAGGAATAATAGAGATAAGCCTCTTACTCATGAACATCAAATCAACTTTTGACTGCAAAAAATGAAATGTATGTAAGTTATTGGACTGCCACATTGTAGGCACTGGTAGTTTCGCAAGGAAGTGTGTTAGTGCATTAGAAATATGCATGTTGATTGGGGACAGAATGTGGCTGTGTGATACACATATGATTTAAGTTCAATTCAGTCAAGTGGAGTCAATATTAGAGGGTGTTAGAACACAGAACAGCATAAAAGTGGCGTTTTCAATCTCCCATGTTTGAATTTGCAAGGCATTCTGGATCTGACTCTGAACTCTTCTGTCCTGTTGTGTGGAGAAATCAGAAAAGGTGCAGTTTCCTCATGTTGTGGGAGAAGAGGCGATCAAAGTAAGATATACATTTGTCGAGAGACACGAAATAGATGTGATGAAGAGGAAGTTTCAGGACCATCGTGAGTTCAGAGAAAAGATGACCTGTGTGACTTTCGGAAGTTAAATAATTCCCTAATTCTTGACAGAATTGTGTTTGGATTACAAAATTGCTAATAACTTGATGAGAGGCAGATTGTAAAGAGAAGAAGATCTGTCGCCAAAAAACAGTTGATGTTCTACACGTATTTGAAATAACACAGAGCAGGTTGATATAGACTAAATAAAAGAAAGCAAAACAGCATCCAAAACAGAAGTTTGAGAACATTAAGTCTCCAGTTGTAGATGATGTGGTTTTATACACGGCATAAAAAATTTCCTGCCATTGGATAAATGAGTAAATCAAACCATGAGAAAAATTACTTGTGCAGAGCACCAAAACAGCAACGTCAATATGGAAAGAAAACCATGCAGCTGAGTAAAGCATTGTAAGTATTTAAAAAAAACAATAAAGGAACAATTAGGCCTGCAGAGCATAAAAGCAAGGATAACAAAAAGGACAGAAACATCAACAGTTAATTCTAAAGCTGTGACGGAACCGATGCAGTCTGCATGACAATGTAAAAGTAAAAATCTGAGGACACTCAGCTTTAGAAACAGGCTCGTCAAGACTTGAAAGCAAACTACAGTATGTGCTTTCTTTCACCAGAGAGTGGAGCCAGAGTGGTATTAACATGACTCCAAGGGCCAAAAGCACTAGCTTGAGTTTGAAGTCATACAAAAATAGGTTAAATACGTAACCTGGATACAGACTGACTACGATATTAAGCACGTAGTGTAGGAGCTGATGATTAATGGGGGTGATATAATATGTTTCTAGGTTAATTCCCAACTTGTCAAACATCAGTGCTAGTTAAAGGAAGTTGTAGAAGGTGACACTGACTGGTACAAGCACAATAGCTTTGAAAAAGCTGACCAATGGTCCATCTAACTTTGAGATTTTATGAAATTAACAAATCAGAGGATACCAGAAATTACATATGAAGCTTCATGTGTCTATTTTTGAAAAAAACAAAACAAAAAAACACAACTTCAGGTTGGGGCTGACCGCAAACCATGGGAAAGTGTTTTCCCCCTGCAACAAGCCCCTGTGAGGCTGCAGAGGATATGGCTTTGGCAGCAAAGACATGACGTCAGAGTCAGGCAGGGGATGAACTTCATATTACAGATGCACTAATTTGAACATTCCTGAGAGAGCACAAAGAAGATCTGCTGGGGAAGGAATCTGAGGTGATTATGATTACACCTCAGCTCCCATTTCAGGGGAAAAATACAAATTCAAAATGGCAACAGCAGAGGATCCAGAACTGCAGCTGTTAAAATACATTATATAGAGGATGACTACATTTTAAAAAGAAATGAAGTAATTGTAAAAAATCCAGCCCTATGCGACATTGAGTAATGAAATCACATACACATGTGGACTGCTGTTTAAAACAATAAAATCGACTGTCTCCAATCAGCTCAGACATAGAATGCTCACCAATATCCCAGATTCCCATTTAGGAATTGTTCATTACAAAAAAACAGCAGACTTGTACTTGACACAAGTCCTTACACATCAGGGAAAAGGTAGCGTAGTGTATGGACTGGCATGAGGATACGAACAGCATACCAACAGAGCCATTGCTGTCACAGCTCATTCCAGGCTGTATTTTTGAATAAGTAGAGAGTGATGTCTTTCACTACTGGTAATATGTATTTTCTTGTGCACTGGATGTCTCTCAATGTTCTCTGAAATCATGTCTATCACAGATATCATTGTTTGCAAAATGTGTGGGTGGTTCTCGGTCATCAGGTCATGGTTAATTCTTGTCGAAATCTTTTCATGGCAACTGGACTTGAATTTCTTCCCTTGAAGACATTTCAGCTTTCATCTAAGAGGCTTCTTCAGTTCGACTTGACAAGGGGAAGTTTCCTGTTAAGTTGCGATGGCTTATCATATTAATGAGAGAGTTGTTTTGGAAAACTAGGTGGAATGGGGTTGTTGTGTTAATGGGGGTGTCGTTAGGTGGAACAAGGAAACATCTTCTGAGGACTTAGCTTAGTTATAATTTGAATAGGTACATCTACAATTCAGACTGTGTGAAACAAAGGAGAGAAACCTGTCAGATAACTTTGACTGAGGCTCTTGATGAGGTCATGACAACAGTGAACAAAAGAGTTTGTTGAAAGCTCTAAAGTCAGGCAGCATTTGTCCAGTTACACTCAGTGAAATAGTCAAACAGAGGAGAGTAAAAAACTATGCGAAAAAAAGTATAATTTACCTGGTCTTTTAAAAGTTGTTACTTGCTTGGGTGGGGCCAGTGTTGTGTTGTACATGGCTGTATCTGAAAGACCACAAGGCATATAATTGATTAAAACCACTAATGAATATAGTATTGCTCTGGAATCACAAAACTTAAAGGTTTACTCTCAGTGAGTAAAAACAAAACTCTAGCGCATCAAATACAGAGAAAAGCATTGGCTATGACATACATATATAAATATATGAGACACGCATACATGTATGCATGCATGTATGTATGTGTGTCTGAGTGTGTATATGTAAATATATATATAGATATGACCTGCAAGTTTTTTTTAGTTTTTATGCATTTAAAATCCAAGAAGATGCGGAATTAGGGAGTATTTTGATATATTTATAGCACAGTTCCTCCTTGTACCTGACTGGAAGGTGATTTCACTGAATAACAGCCAAGCATCGGCAAAGTAGAACTGGCACTTGATGGCGCAGGCCATGTGGTTTGCCAAGTTGACTGTAACAAAGCGGGCACTCGGATCCTTCTCATCCACCGTCTGTCTAAAGGAGAGTGAGGTTGCCTCCCAGTCTGATTCAGAGCGAAAGTAACAGACCACCTGATGGAAGGTCTTGACGTTCCAGGAGAACATGTTGTTGCAGTGAACCTGATGTAGGCAGATTAAAGCTTTTAGCAGGAAGTGGAGGAGCGAGCACTGAAAAATCAATTGCCTTACAAAGGACCTCACCATCATTGTAGTAAAGTTTCGTATCCTGTCAAACTCAAACATGATCTCCACGTATCCATTGGGGAAGCTTTCATTGCTCCAACCAACATAGTCATATCCTGGCCACACGTTGTAGACGTGGCTGTGTGTGAAGTCGTCCAATCCAAAAACACCATCAGTCAGCTGGCCCAACCCCTCAGTCATACTGGTGGTGAGAGACAATGAGATTTTAACAATTTCAACCACGTATTATTTCAAATCAGATACAAAGAAATGATGGGACAATATATGCCATTAGGGGGCAGTATTATAAAGCCAACTATTTACTTTGGCTCTGATGATAAAATGGGCCATATTCTTTTCCTCTGCACTGTTGCCTTTACAGAGAAAAGAGGTGTCATGGAGGACATTATTCTCTCTGCCATAATCCAAACACTTTTGTCAGCTGAAGTTTCTGAGTGTGTCATAGATCATTTGAAACTTTGTAGACATGGTTGACTCAGTCATTCCCATCAGGCATTGCCTAACAGTAAACCGCCATGACCCTCTCACCACTGTCTGTCTCTTTGCTTTCACCATGGTGATGGGACCATAACAGGGTGACGGAAAAAGTACTGACGAAATATGAGAGGAATGAAAAATCTGTACTGTGGCACAAAGAAAAAGAAAGGAATACCAAAACAACAAAACACACACACACACACATGCTCCACATCACACTCACACATGCACACATACCTGTAGATGACAGCTCCATCATAGACTGAATCATTCAGATAGACAGGGAGACCAGACAGGTTCATCTGCTCACCAGTTGGAGCATTGTAAGACACAAGTCCATCTGTCATATGGAAGAAAAAATGTAAATGTACATTTTAAGAATTAAAAGTCTGATCTAAGAATTAAAAGTCTGATTTTGAAATTAAATAGTCACTCTAGTGGAATAAAAGATTATATCTTTTTTAAGTTATGGAGAGCCGTTGTATTTCACCAACGCTTTGGGGCATATAGCAACGGGTAGAACCTCTGGTGATAATATACACTAAAAGATCAAAATCAGGGCATCCAGTTGACAAAAATTTAAATTGTAAAATAAATTTAATTGAAACAAAATAACACTGGGCTTCTCAGAATTCTTGTTTATTCACTTCTTCATTAGAATATTAATTTTTATGTGTATTATTGCACCAAGTTACTAAGTGAGTTTCACAGAAAACTGTTTCCATCAGATAACATGAGAACAATACTTACATATCGATACGTGTGTCTGCGTGTGAATGTTTGTGTGTTTACTTGCATGTACATATACATATACATATATAGTATATACTGTATATGTGCGGAGGCTGTCAAGATGATGATCCTATTTTCATGTGAATGTTTTCGTTTACTCTTTTCTTCTTATTTGAATGCCTCTCATATTTTCCAAGATTCTCATACTCAACAATTTTAATGAAATACTCGACTGAGGCCTGTCCCACTTATAAAAGTGTGATATAAAATCAAACTAAACCAGCACAGGATTAAAACAAGGCTTTTAGAATAATGAAGGTAAAATTTAAAAAAGAAGCATTGTATACTGCTCATGCCCAATCGACATGTAAATAATAGTGAAAGCAGCAATTAACTGATGCGTGTCAAAGGTAAAACCTTGACTTGTTGTTTTCATAAGACATCTAATGATGTGCCTATCGTGTGTGTCACGGCGAATCATCTGATCCTTTATCTTCATGAGCTCAAAGGTGAGAATCAGTGTCACTAATCCAGGTCAAACACCCGCTGGCTCATCGGTTCTGGAAGCAAAGTCTTACCCAGCCACTCACAGCCATAGAGCTCTACCCTCATGCAGACGTTCATAGAGTGGTCTGTGACGGGCATGAAGCGGACAAAGCGAGCGATGATGGGTGGCTCCAGGTCCTTGAGGACAATGTCGTAGGCATTCCTGTTTCCCTCAATCACCTGCATGTACAACAAACACACCATGACCTCATGAGAAGTTACATAAATCACAATATCTTCATAGTGTCACGCCAGATAACAATATTGCATTGTTGGTGATAAAGCCGAAAAAACAGAATATGAAGAGGTGCTGACTTACCTGTTTCCCCTGCCTGTTTTTCCATGATATCCAACGACTTCCATCACGGCTGTACTTGATCTTGTACATCTGGGCAAACTCGTTACCAATGCCGCCTGCGTGCCGACCCTGGGTGCCCACAAGGGTGATGAAGTGGAGTGAACGTAGGTCAATCTGTAGGAACTCCTTCAAGTTGTCTGGCTCCACCGTTATCTCTGGACACCAGGCACCATCACCCTCCTCAAAGTCTAACCTGGATCAATGCAAAATAGAGGGGGAGAGGGGCAGACAATGATGTTTATGTAGGAAATTAATGAGTGAAATTGAAAGAGAAACCCGGGCAGGTTACAGAGGAAAAGTTACTAAGTAAATACTAAATATAATAAGTAAATGCATATTAATTGCCACACACAAACATAAACACTTTTAATTCATGTAGCTGTACTAAACTGATACCCCAGTTGTGGGTAATTGCAAACAAACAGCCACACACCTTTCCGGAATATTCCCATGCCCATTCATGATTAAAGAAAACAGCATGAATCTTGTGTGTGTGTGTGTGTGTGTGTGTGTGTGTGTGTGTGTGTGTGTGTGCAGGCGCATGTGCGAGGCTGCTGCCATGCCTACGAGATGGGGGATGGTAGCAATACAGCCAGCTATTTTTCTTTCTTTCCCTCCTGAACATCAAG